>DWHO01005103.1:0-10549 GCA_018247575.1 Eurytides lysithous rurik | reverse complement strand
CATTTTTCACAAGTTGAATCTTGAAATAGCCTGGAGGCGATCATATCATTCCCAAGGTGTGCTGTCTTCCATGAAATAATTTACTGTATAATAACCTTTAGCTCTTTAGTTCTCAACATAATATACATTTTAATTTGTACACTATATTTTCCCGCAGCCTCGTTTGCGTCTAGTTTACGCCTAGGCAAGGATATGCAAGACGTAATTTTTGTATTGCACTGTGAAAGACAAACCAACATGGACACTAGCGATTTTATCATGAAAAATATTGTATTCATATAACGCTAAATCCTTTTCTACGTTAACAATAAGAAACTTTGAGGAATCTTTAATAAATATTCTATGACCATTTGGTGATTGGAGTGCCGATCTCATATCCCGTGGGTGTCGTAAACAATACCATTGATGCGACGTCACATTATTATTATAAAGATAAACATACTCAGTAAAAATATTGTTTATTCACGTATTGCAGACGAGTTGTGTGTATTTTATGTCAGTCAAAAGTGAAATTAATAAATAACAAAAAATGTTTTATTCAACTTTATAAATAAATATAATGAAACTTACAATACAAAATATATTACACAAAATCTTTTATTGTTCTGTAATAATTTATACATATAAAAATATGTACATATATACTATTTTTGTAATTCATAATGTTCTAGTTTATATCTGTTGAAGTCGAAGAGATGGAGGAAATAGCTAATGCTTCCCGCTTTAATCGCATGATGCGACAGCTGGTAAGTTTGTCACCTCGCACGAGCCATAAATGTGAGATAACGTTTTTTGCACGTAAGAAGTTTTGGCACGGACAAGGGAATAATAGGACAGCTGCAATTTCAAAGGAATGATTTTGCCTGTTTGTCTACGTATTACTACATCATACATCATCACTATATATATAATACTGCAAGCTGGTCTCTCTAACCTTTGTCTCTCTCATGATTTTTTTAAATAATTAGGCTGACAAACGAGCAAACGGCTCATCTGATGGTAAGTGATCACCGCCACCCATGCACATTTGCAACATTACAAAACTCGCAAATGCATCGTCAGCCTTTAAGGGGAACTTTTGTAAGAGAGAGGGAGGAGTAGTGAGAGAGGGAGGTTAGGGGAGGGAGTGGGCCACCGGCCACCTCACTCACCGGACGAAACGCGGAATCAAAAACACTTCCACTTTATGCCAATTTTTTGTGAGATCGTACTTATCCGGTTCCAGCCGGCCCATCCAGCAGCGGGAGCAGCTGCGTGGCAGTACCACGATTATGCAACAGAATGTGGAGACTGCTGAATTAACAAATATCCTGGAGATTTGTTTAGACTACTGCTTCATCGCCGCTACTATATGTGCTTTACAAATTATTTTCCGTCATTTATTATGATTTTAAACATTTTGTCTAATGTATCACGTGACAGGGTGAAAATAACGTGTTCGACAACCGAATGCCACTGTGACAATACCATAGTACCGTCGGTACTGCCATGCATATTTGTTTGATTTTGTTTTGTTACGTATTTCTCCATTAAAATTTTCTTTTTCTTATATAATTTTGGCCAATCTCACTGGGCAATAAGTTTTTAATTAAGTAGTAATTTACAATCTTCATCGTGTTCTAATTAGTGGGAATAGTATTTTTTTATATCATACATAGGAACTTTAGTTAACTCAAAACGCTGAGGCACTGTGAGAAAATATGTCGCTTACTTAATTCCATAAAAAACTTCCATTAAAAGGTATTTACGATAAACTCTAAAAGGTTAAATCAATATGTCTCATTAGAGTCTGGCTAGACTTAAATAGGTGAGCGTACGGACGGGGTCCATACCCTCGCTGCACCTTACTTTCTGATCTTGGAACAATCGGGAACAGAAACCTGTCGCTACATGGGGACACCCCCTTGGCAAAAATGCTTAAATAGCCATAGAATTGTCAATAAGTAAGTATTACTTAAAAATACACAACAATTGTAGGATTAAAGAATATATGGAGTTTTAGGTTTTTTATTTGAAGTTGGCTTTAACATAAGATACTTATAAACTATTAAAAATGTTATATATTTTTTTATTGCATAAATATTTTGCCTGATGAAGCTGTCGTCTAACTAATAAATAATATTTAGTAATTCCAATATAATTTATGATAAAATAAAAACAAATTCAATATATTATTAAGGTTTAGTAAACTAATATGAATAACACAAGAGATAGATTAGATGAGAGAAGACATGATATACGATATTAAAAGTATTAAGAAAATTGTTTAAGAATCGATGTGATTAAATCATAATACGCGTTTTGTAAATCTCGAATAATTATTAATATCTGGTAGTGTAAAGCTTTTAGAGCTTTTTGAATTTGAACTAGGAATACAAAATTGTACAACTTTTATCTACTTTTGAGTTTCAATAAGAAAAGTTATCGTTAGCAGTCCACTGATGTTGCAAACGTTGCTCAAACAACAGCCGAAGGGCATGGATGGCATCGATCGAGCGATGTGAGCCGCGAAGTAAACAGATCGAAGCGCAAGCGTTGGCTCCGAATCCCGCCAAATGCATGGACAGCTGTGCGTAGCTCGTAGCGCGTAGCCGCCGCGATGTAGAGGCGGCGCCACCGTTCCTATTATTATTATTTGTAAACAAGCGTGTGCGGGCGCGGGGCGTCACGTGACCTCCCGCCATTGGACGCAGCGGCAGCTGTGCGCTGCGCCCCCTAGTGCCGTGTTCAAAGCGAATAGCAGAGTATAGTAGTCGTTATAGCACTGCTATAACGTTAACGCGGCGAAAATAAATACTTTACAATACTGAAAGATGCCTTTAGTTCATTAAATTCAAGGCACAAGATATTATAAATTCAAAATAAAACTTATAGCGATCACTTTTTATATTAATTATTGCTAATTTACTAATTAAATATTAATTTAGTGTAAACATCGCATAACATTTAGAAAGTTAAAGATGCTTAGTAAAAAAAAAATAGAATAAATCACGTTCCAAATTCGAATGTGAATAGGAAGGCGCGCAGAACGTGAAAAATAGCGGTGCGCGACGCGATCGCGGCTCTAGCTCGCAACGGTTGCTCCGCGTGTGGATGGCAGCGCGCCAGTCTGCCGCCGACCGTCGTTGCGATTGCACGCGTGTCGTTCGCACCGACGGCACGCAACAACGCGATCGCGAACTTCTATATCCCCTTTTTGTTTATTTTTCGCGCGCGTCCTTCTTGCGTTTCCGAGGCAGCGAGACGGGGGAGAAAAGGAGGCGCGGATGGATCAAGCGACCAGAGAAGGTACCGGTCGCGTCGCACGCTATGCAGAAAGTTTTGTGCGAGCTTTTAGCGTTGTGCAAGTGTAGTTTACACGAGTTGTAGTGGTAGTTTCTGGATGGCTGTTTTTTGTTTTGTGGTTTCGTTTGAGGTACGCGGCGGCAGTAGAGCGTGAAGCGAGGTCCGGTGCGCGTTCGCGTGCTTCCGTCGGAGCTTACGTCGTGGAGCTTTCGCGAATCGTTGCGCTTTTTATGAAGCTTTTTGTAATAGCGGTGTGCAAAGCTTGTGGTTCTTGTAATCTGAATTTGGAATAGTGATAACTTGTTCAGCGTGTGTATAATATGTTTTATATAAACTTTTTTTAAATAGAAACTAGCGAGAGTACGAGGTAGAGATTTGTTTTTTATCTAATAAGCACTTTTACTTTCAAAGAAATCCTAAGTTTACTACGTGTCACGTGGAGATGCATTGTGGTCATCGTATTTGCGCGTAAATATTAGGCCTAGTGCATGCTTGTGGGAATAAGGGCCGGTATGAATGGAGCGGTTCCCGATGACGCATCCGTCCGTCGCTGTCGTTACTGCGCACAATGTCACGCAATTCGGTCCTTAATTGTGCACGGCGAAATCGACTCGGAACGGGCGCTTTTTAATGACGTACGGCGAAATCGTCGCTCGTGTGGACGCAGCTTTATACATATACGTATGGCCGCGTCTGGAGACGTCGGGTCGCGCGTTCGAATACCTCGAGTTCCTTCGATGTCGTGAAATGACGCGCAAAAGCCGATGTGCCAGTATTAAAAGGACAGGTTCCAACAGCTTTACTATTATGCACAGTCGATTTAATGCTAGATACATTAGACTTTCATAATTCAATTTACTTATACCGTTTTGTGTATTATGCTTAGTTTTAGCTTTTTATTTTATTGTTGTTCCTTTCTAATTTCTAATGTTTTAAGAGATTTTATTATAAATGTATGTATTTGACTCGTTATTTAGATTAGATTTTTTTATTTTATATTTCAGAAATCAATACACTTCATCGTAATTTTTTAGTATTATAAATACTAATTTCGTGAGCATGCCGTAGTATATAAACTGAGCCGTGTTCAGTTTAGTTAAATTATTTTTTAAAAAAGGTATATAAAAAACTTGAAGATATTTCTGGAACTTTTCGTTAAATTAAGTGAAATCTGATTAAGCGTTGAACATACGCGTTATTCGATTTCTAAATGAACGTTTTTATAAGCGAGTCTAAGCCAAATGCCTAAAAAGAAATGTCTTAAAATGTGTATAATATGTTTATTCAAACTACCAAAATATTAACATTGTTTCACTTTTTATGTTTATCTTAATTACTCTGCCAAAATTTGCCACAGTTTCACTTCGGTTAATCAATCGTCACTCTGTGTTGCTATAACAAACCTAAGCCAAATTAGTTATAATAAATTACGTCAAGTATTGCTTTTAATCTCATGTAAAAAACTTACGTAAAGTGTTTAGTCGTTAGCCTTTAGTTAGGTAAAATTGAACAACTTGGATAATGCTTATTAAAATGTGTAAGTTATTGTGTTCTAAATGTATAAGAGGCTCACGTGATAAGGATGAAGTGGTTGTTACCAACATTTTCAAACAGCGAAAACGTTATAAAATCGTTTACGTGCTTTCGTAGTATCCTCCTATTTAATATGTTAACGCTTAAAATTCAATTATAATAATCTATTTGGTCTACTTGGGGCTAACCAATGATTAGATTTTATTAAATATTCTATCACTAAGTAGCAATTTTAACCACTGCTTTGTTTCGGTGTAATTACCGGGAATAGAGATACATCTATAAATATTTTTAGTCATTCGTGGAACTATTCTAAATTATTCAATTTATCTGCTAAAAAGAAACCTAGCCCAATGAACAGTGTTTTGGTTTTGTACATAACAAATATACTCATTCTACGCTACACTATATTTTACACTCCTAAATTCACAGAGCTACTTAGAACCGTTAGAAATAAAAACTCATTCGTGTAGCAAAAATTAGCTGTTTATTTGGCTGTATAGAGTCTATGCAACACGAACGTTATCTATAACTAATGATGATAATGAATATAATAACGAATAATACGTTGAATGTGACTATTAGTTCTGCACGGTGTTCGTTCTTCGACTCTACCGACGATAGAGTCCGTGTGAAAGGCGCTCTGCCTGAAGATCTCCGCTCCCACGAACCGATCGGACGAATAATGCGCCTTCCTCCCGCGAATGCGATAATAGGGAGTCAAGTTCAGTGAGGCCAATGAAAACAAATAAACAAATTGGCCAATTTCGCCCCGGCCAACCGTTGGCACGGCCGCGGCGGCGCAGCGGATTATGCAACGCGCTCGCTTCCTTTTTAAATCGACTGAACGAGTAGTGTTTCCTATGGCGCGTTTAGATTTGATTCTCTTCTTTCCCATGACATTAACGTCTATCCGTGGGTCGTTTTAAAACATGCGCATATATGGTTCGGATATACATAGGTAGGTCGATAAAAAGATTAAAGAATTACATCAGTTCTAAGCATTACAACTATTATAAGTCAACGTTACTAAAAGAAATGTGCATATTACAAAAAAAATATGTAACAAATGTTTAATACGTGTGTTTTGAATATTTTAAACCAACTAACAATAACAATAACGTAAAAAGTATACTGCATAATTCAAAACTCACTATATTGTAAAGCGTAATTGTTTTGATAGTCTTTTCCCTAATTTTAGAAGTAAGTTAAAAATCAATAAACTATACTATTCTTCGAAATGATAAAAAGTCGAAATAAAGCCGATTATAATAGTATAGGTTTCTTGTCGATCTTGTTAAACAGTCTTACGGCATTTGGCACATTTCATTTGAGCAATTTATATAAGTAAACATAAAAACGACGTCCCCACATGTTTTCCCAAATAAGCACACAGTTACGAATAAGTGTTTCAAAACATCCTTGTGATATAAGCTATCTTTTACACCATCGCAAAGGAACGAGTATCGAACGATCGCTTAATAAAGCATCAAAGCCGAATCCAAGTAGCACTTGAACGTCAGTCTGCGACTCGTCTAATATCTTAAGTCGATTCCTACTTTCCTCCGTAATCCGCATCTTATTGGTCCTGAACAAACCGAAAAGAAACCCTCAGTTTTCATAACGGCCCGAAAGCTCTCTGTCGTCTAGGCAGTACAAACACGCCGAGATGTAAAAGTTTCTGTCGGCCCTCGATTGTGGATGTCTATATTGTACTATTTAGGGTGGTAGTCGCGCCGGTGAATGCTCCGTTATTCATTGGGATCCCTATAATATTTCTGGATAGCCGTTTTATTGCGGCAGTAGAAATCGAAATATTTCTATTAACTATAATTTAAATCTATACCCGTTTCAAGAAAAACCGAAGTTAAATTCTACTCTCAAATGTACACTCTTTTTCGTTCTATTATATACTGAGTTATAAAAAGTAGCTAATAACCAGATAAGGGCCGGGCAAGAATTATTTCCGCGCATGTTAGTTTTTAAACATACTTTAAGATAATGGATGTGTATAATTAAGGTTACAGTAAATAACAACTAATGTTGTCTTTGTACGCTAGTGGCGGTACAATCATACAAGCCCAAAAGCCCGGCATGCCCTACTAAGGAGTCAAATTTATAAATCTTAATTCCCGAATAATTTATATCTAAGCGTTGCGGGAATTATGTGATAATTAAAATTTATAAATTTTACTCCTTAGTAGGGCAAGTGGGGCTTTTAGGCTTGTATGGTAATGCCGCCACTGCTGTGTGCCTCGTTAAAGTTAACAGACTCAATACCAGCGTCGTTGTAAATCCTCATATGGTTTTTTAACGCACACACGTTATCATAATAGATGTTAAAATAAATATTAAGTATGCCTATAAAACAACTAAAAGGGCTGAAATGAATACCAAACCTCTACACATATTCCGAGATAATAATAAAATATAATAATATCTCCATGTGTCGAAAGAGATTTTGAAATGTAGCTCATATAAATACTGTTTCAAATAAAATCAACTAGGATGCACAAATTTAAAAAAGGAAACAATACTAAATCAAACAATCACACGACACGTACGTGTGCGACTTCCTTCAGACAATTCCATTTTAAACGCGCGCGATGAAAAAAATGCTCAATTTCCTATGTCGCATCCGATAGGAGAAAGACGTGTGCGACAAAAAACCATCAGAAAACTATAACGACCATGATGGTTTTGCGTCTCACATAATTTGTATATGCAACACTAGCACCTTATTATGTAGTGCGAAGGATGAAATTTGTGTTATGATTTCCTTAGAGCGGTAACGTTCCCCGTAAAGGTATTAAGGCATCAGAAAAAGTAGTAGTGTGGGAAAGATTGTTGTAAAAAACGCCACATCTGCGCTCCTATTCAACTCGATTCGAGTGCCTGAATGGGATGGGACGGTAACTCTATATCGGGAGATTCTTTCGTCGCCTTATCATTGTAATGTGCCTTAATCGCGGTAACGGCTTTGTCTTGTGCTTTTTTAAATTTTAAATTAGTGACGTCGGATGATTCGAGTCTTTCGTCTTCTGGTATGCCAGCGTTTTTTTTATCTCGATCGTTATCTGTCGAGTTCGAAATTTAAATTATTCGCGGTTTTAATGCTTCTGATATTAACAAACTTGGAAAACTAAACCCTCCTGCATTAAGTGATAATGCTCCTATTTTGCAGACGTTTCCACAGATATAGTCACGATAAAGTAAATTAATTCGAAACAACAATCTGTGAAACAGACAACTTTAATTCGCGAGTATATTGAATCCACTACACATTGGCTTGGTTAGCAATTTAACCACTACGCCATCCGTGCAGATTATGATAAATTAACTGAAACCAAATATTTCTAAACAACTGTGGTAAGAACTGTAATTTTTATATTTTTATTTATTTCTAAAAAAGGTTCATTGAAACTTTTACGAGTTACAAAATTGAAAATAACAATATTTTTCTGTATTGACTATTTTCTGTATTGATTTGATTAATATTATATATGAATGAAGAACCTAATCTTACCTTATCGCCTTTGATTATAGATTGAGGACTAATTTACCTTTTCAATTTGCCTTCGTTTTCTCTACTTGTCAAACCTACAAACGCAGTAATTACTTGATAATATTATATAAATAAAAATCGTAATATAATATAAAGTAGAAAAGTGTCTATTTTTGATTTAATACATTGATGAAGATCACGTGTATACGTCACATGAACTTAATTGAAAGTAACATACTCGTAGTCTAAACTTCGACCTAGCACGACGACGACGTGCCGAGTAGTCGATTTAACAAAATAACGACTAGGATTGAACCCGCGTCGGCCGGCAATCAAATTGATGTACGCATCCTGTGAATGCTGTCATTACACTGATGACGCTATGTAGGTCTGTGTGCTGTGAGAAACAATGATTTCGATGTCGCGTCACATAATACTTTTCGGACGCTCCACCATTTGGGACAACATGGATTACATTGCATTGCGTTCATCATCTGTGGTTATAATTTATAATCTGTTTTGAGGAATAATAAATGGTTCGCATTGGATACTAAAGTATTTTAGACGTATTTTAGAATAAGTTAGTTAAGTTTAGTGTTTACATACATAGAAATAACTTAACATACCAACTTATCTTATAATTACAGTTTAGAAGTAACTCACGTACGCTAATATTTTTGTCACTATGTTAAATTTATCAATAAATGTTATTGAATTTCAAAGAAATCTATATTTGTTTAGAAGCATGCTGTAAAGATATAGCTTTATATTTTATCGCATGTGACTAAAATAAACAAATCAATGGACAAACGAAACAAGAAACGTGGATATTTTCCGGTAAAATGAAAACGATCTATAAATATAAAAAAATTATTACGGCAGGTGTATAGCGTTTATGATATAAATATAAAATAGCTATATCCACTATACGCTTGTTGCTTTTTCAGCGTTGTAAAGCTGAATAGATTTGTCTGAAATTTGAAATGAGAGGTGAAGTAAAAAAACAGGTGGAAAAAAGTATTTGTACACAAATAAAAATATTTAAAAAAAAAAAGGTAAAAATACTAAATTCTCTACTGATCAATTGAATAAAAACAGCAAAAACTTTTCTGCCAGTTTTCACCGGTATTCATAGATCAAAGAGACTGCTTATTGGCTGTACAGTTACCAATCATTATAAACGCAAAAATTAGCTTTTTGGTTTCTTAGTTTCTCGCGCAAAATTCAAAGAAGGCCATGTGGCCTTGATATTTTGAATTTGTTTCCATTGTGTACGTGTAATATTTATCATAGAAAGAGATTTAAGTAACTTTGAAACTAAAAAATAGAAAAAACAATTTAACAGTCGCTGAAACAACTAAAAAAACGTAGTCCAGCCACGCGCACTAAGGTACATAATAGAATCAGTTAATAGAAAAAGGTAAATTACTTTATTCATTATATATCCTAAACGTCAAGAGTAAAATACGTTATATCTCTTTTAACAATCTCTTTGTTACTTCGTTTTATGTTATGCTATATTTTATGCTTTCTCCGACCCGTCAGTTTTTTAACTAGTTAACAGTAACAATGATATGATAAGTAATAATGTAGATTTTACAATTTATTATTGTTTAAAATAACATTAAATCGTTTATGTGTTACATAATATTTAGCATTTGCTATTATCGATCTAAAATGAAGTCGTCATAAACTTCATAAAATAAACAAAAGACATTTTACGGTTTTCGGCCTGTATTTACGGTATAATGAAATATCACTGCAATGAGTGTTTCAGACGAAAATATTTATTTATAAACATGACAACAAATGGCTAACTTTACTGCGCAGTTTATATATTTGTTCGGAGTTCGATTTTGTCTCTGTTTGGTGTTTAGACGTCTCCTGTTTCAAAGTTCTTATACTCTCCTTGAGCTTAAAGGATGTTGTTGAAAAAGTAAAGATATGTTGAATGCGATAGAGTAGGCCATTTCGTTAAAATTTTTAGGAGGCTTTTATAGATTGTTGTAAGTCGTCGTTTTAAAATTCTTATTTTTATTTGCACCGTTTCACAGTACAATAAACAAGATATATATTATAAAACAATATACGTTTTAAAGTTTTACATCTAAGTAATAAGAAATACGAAAATTACAAATTAGGACAAGAACTTCACTCTTGTGAAGTTTGAAGAAATTACATTTTTTAATTAACATTAAGGGCTGTGTTAGTCCGATACATATATAT
>DWHO01005102.1:0-10549 GCA_018247575.1 Eurytides lysithous rurik | reverse complement strand
CAGCCCGTAATGCCCTAATCCAACTAAGAAACAACAACACAAAGTCATTACCCTCCGCGGGATTCGAACCCACGACCCCCGTTTTGTAAAGCGCGAGCCTATACCACTAGGCCACAGAGGCAGTCAAGATATATATGTATTAATATTATAGATGTATATGTATTAATATTATAGACCGACTTATCGCCTGATCTCCGTTCCGTCTTGTGGGGTATCCATCCCATCGGGCTATAAGGATAAAAGAAGAATGAGTGCACCTGTGTCTGAGCAAGTGCTTATGCACTCCAATATATTGGGTGATCTCTTATAGATTGGTTGCCGTGGGCGGAATCTGTTGGGAGAATATTATCTTTCTAAAATATGTAGCAGAGGCAAAGTTTAAAGATATCTATCCGAATCCGTATTACGTATGTAGACTACCATATACTAGGTAAGACCTCTTCTCTGAAAAATTATTTTCTCTAGTGTATAATAGAAATGGTCTTATATCACTTTAACCACTTATGATGAGGATTTTTTGAGACATGTTTATTATTAGAGAAAACTCAATCTAGTAATGGGTTATTACAATTTGTATGTAGCTTTTACTAAAATAAATTGCTTACGTTCATTTTGTCTATGACCTCCGCTAAAACTTAGCTTTTTATATTGTTAGGAATCCTAACAATATAAATCCAAAAATGCAATACAGTATATAAATGATAAATCATCACCAGAAACCATTATTGGTCAGTAAAATTTTAATATAATAAGTATTAAACTAAAAATTTGGTAATTTGTAATTAATAATTATAAAATTTTAATATAATTCAATATTTAGTATCAAATTAAATATAAATATTTTTATATAAATATTTACTTTTTGATTTTGTCTACCAAATTTGTTGTTACATGTATTTTGGCCTGTTTCACTTCAACATGTTTTGTGATCTTCTTTAGAAACCAACAAAAATATTTATTCCGTTTGTATTGTCTTCTGCACATACATCAGCTCCTTACATTCACTGCCTTGACTAATAGTATCAAAGAACTCAATGCATAAACTTATTCAGACAGCAAAGATAGTAGTGATATGATTGTTGATGCATGTTTTATACATGCGTATTTGAGTTTTTGTTTAGAAATAACTCATTCAATTTGTTACCTGCGCATTGATTGCTCCATCCTCACAAAGGGCAGTCAATCAATCTTTGGATTCAGAGATAAACTTGCAGAAAAGTTAAAGATTCACCGCATGATAGTTATTACTAAAACACAACACATCACATACTTTAGATTTTAATTGTAACTAAAATGAAACTGCATGAGTTCAAATCTGCTTGACTCCGCACTGCACTCATAATACAGCAATGTGGGTTGGCATATGTCTATACCAAGTAATTCCGCTGCCATGCAGTACTTTAAGCCAGAACAAAATAATGTTCGCACATTATAATAAATTCACATTACGATAGCTTGTGTGAGAACAAATTTCTGCTTAAAGTTGAAGTTTTCTTAAATAATCACATTGTGGATATTCAATTTATTTCAAGTAAACAATCAGCTTTAAATATTTAACACAGGAGTCAGACACTCGACACACAAAATTGACACTGTGCAATGAAAAAGACATCCAGTGTAAACAAATGTATAGTGGGGTAGGGCCCTGATCGATTTTAATAAAGTTTAGCAAACAAACAAGAGCTAGAGCTCCAAGATAAGCTTGCACTTAAAAACATGTCTCATGCGGTATTTAATCCGCAACAGTTCAAAACTCTGGTAGCTCTCCACTGCACTTACCCAGAATTATTATCCTAAAAACTTTACACTTCACACCTTGCCCTATTAGTAGAATAGATAATAATGATGTAGTACTTTCCCTAATAGACTCATATAAATTAATATATATGAATGCAAATTCTTATGACAAATTGATAATTAATTATGCCACAGGATTATTCTCTATTTAATAAAGCAAAAAATAAACAAGTAACCCCCGGAACTATGAAATCTACTAAAGTAAAAACAAAAAAGCTACTAACATTAAAAAAAGCTAATAATATTTATGCAGTATATCACTTTTTATGTAATAAAATAATAAAGTTATATCCTTTAACATTGATATCATTCATTGAGGGATAATATAGAAAAAGTTTTAACATGATACAGGCCAAATTTTATTAGTAACTTCTCAGTTAAATATAATACTTATGAACCACGAAAGGTGACATCAAATACACATGACAATAATAAGTCTTTCAAATACAGCTCTTCCAAAACTACATATAACAATGTGAAAAGTTATAAAACTCTTTTAATGTACACAGTTTAATGATCTTAAACATATTTACATAGTTTTATGACAAAAACTTTCATGTTATGTCCATAAAGGAATAATAATTCTAAGCTATTAAAATGACATTGCTTCCAAATAATGCACCAAACATTAATGGAATAATGCATATTTTATTAAAATAATAGTTTGTGCATAATTCAAAAACATGTATTTTATAATTTTGATTTAATTTTTTTTTAGTTGTGTTGTATTGCTTATATATTATACCATAAACAAATACCTAACATAAAAGATAATTAATAAAAATTACATGGCATTCAGTGTTATTTTATGCTAAAAATTGAATTCAACCACTAAATCATGTTTGTATGTAGCATTATATAAATAACTCGTGTAATGAGTTGATTAAGTTTATATAATGCTGTTACTAATAATATAAAAATGTTGTTACTTATCTAACCATAGTCATATAGAAGTAAATCAATGGTTTGTATAATGTGATGGAACTACATAGAATCAATTAGACCCAAAATTATTGTCATAGTAAAAATTAAGCAAAAATATTTTATTGACACTGTATGTAGTATCTTTATTACAATAATAAAATACTCCATAAAATTCTATCTTAAATAATATTAAACTATACCACCCTTCAGCTTCTACAAAATGCAGTTTATGATAGGTTTATATAGAAATATATATGCCAATTATAATAATCTGTTTCTCATAATTAAATTACATAAAAAACTAAACAAATGTGCACAATAAACTCTATTTCTCAAATTTTTTTACCAATAAGCCTTAAGATTACACTGATCACTCATTAATACAATATTAATTAATGTGATTTGCAAACATGTCCATTTTAGTAAACCAAAATTGAAGAGGAATTTCCCCATTGAATTAAAATGACATTTGAACAAGAAAGTGTTGTGTTTTAAAAAAAATTATATAACTAGGAAAACTTTTTCTATCTATTTCAAACAAACACAAGTCAAACCACTTTTTGGCAACCAATACACTTGCCCATAACAGCAGGGCTAGTCAGTATTTTGATCTGCTTGCTTAAACATAAAATCCAGAATTGTTTTGATATTCTAACCACAGGTACAGAAACATTGAGGATAGTGCATTTATACATTATGCTGAAAACAACTTTTACAATTGGAAGTGGAAACTTAAAAGACTAATTTTTAATTGTAAACATCTGTGTTCCAAAACACATTGAATGATTTTTCATAGTAAAATATTGTGAGTATAAACATAACATATACTTAACATTGACTATAAAATATAGTTACTAATTGTAAGCCATTCATGAATATTGCTGTAACTATCACATTTTAAAGCCAAAGCTTTTACATTTAATACCTATTTACTCATTCTATATCAAAATCATATTTATACAACATGTAATGGAATCTAAGATTTCTTATAAAAGCAAAGTAGATAATTGATAGTTATAAAATCTGAATGCCTCAGAAATTACAACAGCTGTTAGTTTTGCGGGCCGTTTTATAAAATGCTTTACTATGCATAGTCAAGCTATCAGATTTAGCAACCAAATCATCCAATTTTTCTCCTCTTTCTAGCACAGCTTTAATTGTATCATGAAGTATAATCTTTGTCTCATCAAGATCATTTTGTATTTTAGTCAATGCATCAGCTTCTCTTGGATTCTGGTATTTTGCAAGGTATTGAGGCAAGACTGGAAAATCAACTGTGCTTTCATTTGCAGTAGCCCAGGAGCTTGAAGGCACTTTGGATGTAAATTCATCAAGGATTTTTGTAATCAATGTATGAGCCACTCTATTAGGGTATTCATGATCTGATATTAAGATACCTGCGAGATTATCAGCTCGAACGTATACTTGAAGCATATACTCACCCTCTTTAACAGATTGTCTAGTTGCTTGTTGTGTTCTTTCCACTATAGTCTTACTAACAAATACCATAAACTCCTGGACAGAAGAACGTTGAAAAAAACTAAAACTTTGTAAATCATATGCTGCCTTAAGCACTGTTGCACTGTTAACTCCTTTATAGAGAACCCCAAGAGCGTACACTCTAACCATTGTGGCCGAGACTTATTTTGTCACTGCAGTATAACGTTCAGTATATTAGTGAAAGTTAGTTTTTGAAAACCTAAGTTGGTTTTGTCGTACGCGATGACAGAGAATTTTCTTGTAAAAATGTTCAATTAATGTGTTAATAACACCAAAAAACTTAATATTTCCTTGCTTCTAAAATTTCAAAAAGAAGAGAAGGACAATTCCACTGTGCCTACGTCTTTTAAAAAGACTGTCAAACTGACAAAACTTGAAGAAGAAATTTGACAAGTAATAATGGTGTAGTGACCAAAAAAATACTAATTGTCATTTCCTGCCAGTTATATATGTTCAATTCAGATACACTATATTTAATTAAGATTATATCTTATTTTCTCTTTTAAAAAACGTAATTATGATAAATATGTATTACATATTGTGTATTTGATTACGCTTACAGCTTCGGACGTCGTATGTGTCCTGAGAGCAGATGGCTCGCAGACTCAGGAAAAGCAACGTTGCTGGTGTACGATGACGACCTCCACTCCACTGCAACTCCACGACCTCTGTTAACGCAAGATGGACAATACGATTAACTGGGGCCCTCGGAAGGAAGTTTGAACCTCGGCTTGAATCACAATCGATAGGGAATCTAATAGAAGGAAGGTTTATGTCGTCAAATTGGATTTAACGTTGGAAATATCTGCTACATAACTAGCATTCGAGATTTCAAGTTCCAATACTACTAATCGACATACAGATACCCGACATTAAAGACAATTACAACTCAATATAAGCGACCGGACACATGACGATATCATGTGCAGGCTGCGAATCTGAGACCTCGCGTTCGCCAGCGGACGCGCTGTAATGGGTGGGTTGATTAGTGAAAATGTTGTGTGAGACAAAGTCATGCAGATGGCACCTGCACCACCGCCGTTAAGTGTCAGTGCGTGTCTTCACGGTATCTATAAACTAGTTCGCCATAGCCGTTTGCGTTCCCCTATGAGGGCACAGGTGGTATGCGCATATAATTTATAGCGCGGGTTAATACGTCATCCGGATCACCTTAGTACGCTTATGGGGCGTCGAAATCGCACGTCTCGAGGGGGTGCTGAATAAATTTCAAAAGCTCTTACCAACGAATTAGAATGACATAATTTTTTCAAAATGTCTAAGCGATATTTCCTTGAAATATGCTGACAGTGTGGGGGTTTTTAGGTCTCGATGCAAATCGGCATTACGTATGTAATGCGAACGAGCACCTCTTGCGAGACGTACTCACTGCTTTTCATCATTTAGTATTATTTATAATTGAAGTAATATTTCGGAAAATCTGGACAGCAAAAATGTAATGAAAGTATAGATGTTATAATTTTTTTCTGGTAGAAGAAAATCTAACTCATAGTGGCGACGTATTGTGCCATTCTTGACACAAAAAAAACGCTGCCTCTATTGTATGCAATAAGAATATCTTGTGTTATAAGGGTATTAAACATAGATAAATTCCTTATGTTCATAACACCCAACTTCGAAACAATTATATACATTTCATACAAATATTTATGAATGTAATATCGACGCTGAAAAGCAAAAACGTAGTAAATAGTATTATACGTAGTATAATACTATTAAACGTACTATTAATTTATAAACGTAGTAAACGTAGTAAATGGAATAATTTTTTTTAATTATTTTGTTGAAATCAGCAAATGAAACCACGTCGATTGGTGAATGTCTAGTGAATAATTTTGGTTTTGTTGGTTTCTACAATAATTTATTTGATGCTTTCTAGCGTCGATAGCTGCTGCTTCAAACGAATCATTTAAATTAATACGTGTATGACATTAACATTCTTGATTTACATTTGCCTCTATTACATTAACGAATGATTAAGAAAATAGCAGATGTGTTTCAATCGTGTCAATCAAATCAAAAAACTAAAAGATCGTTCTTAATTATATATCTAACCAAAAAAAATATATAAAAAACAATAAAAGATGAAAAAAAAATCTGCTTTATATTATTGATTTTGCGCTTTAAGACACGCGAGGTAGGATGTGTGAGGTGATGTGATTTCTTTTTAGTACATTGCGTTTTGCGTAAGTTGGTGGTTGGTGGCATTGGTTGGTGTTTACGTAAGGCCAATGCACTTATTACACTTCTCCAACAAAAATTAAAGTTCGAGGCCTTGGAACTTATTGTAGAAAAATCTTTCATAAGGAGCTGCAGTAAAAGGGAGGGTATCACGATATTACCATATTATGTACGTCTACGTTGAGTACGAAGGGGCTGTAAGCCTGCGGGTGCGGACCTTTCCGCACGGCGAAACAATAAAAGCCACAGAGCTATAAACTTTAACAAAGTGAAGTAAAGTCTTTTCTTAACTTAATAATTAAATATAATTGATTGAAAAAACTGTTTTTATTGTATCAAATGTAGCAAAGACAATTCGATACAGTGATATTATTTATTTTAACATTGCGTTTCTTATTTTTATTAGGCTTGCAACCCAGACACTAAATGATTTGACAAGTTTCGTTCATCGAGGTTATTTCGTTTGTATTGTTGTCTATAATAGAAATATACTGTTAAAAAATAAATATGTCTAATATTAATTTGCAATGTCTTTTGGGTATTCAATGCAACGATTTTGTAATGATTGCTGCTGATCAAACTAATAGTCACAGTATTATGGTAATGAAAGATGGTAAGTTTGCGGTATCGGTTAGCTGTAATTAGTTCTTTGACTTTTATTTCATCTTTGTATGTTTTGAAATTAGATGAAGAAAAAATATTTAGAGTGTCGGATAAGCTTGTAATGGGCGTGGTTGGTGATTCCGGAGATACAACGCAGTTTGCAGAGTACATTGCAAAAAATATTCAGCTCTACAAAATGCGCAATGGTTATGAACTTGGCCCTACGGCTGCAGCAAATTTCACCCGCAGAAACTTAGCCGAATACCTCAGAAGCAGGGTAAGTTAATAGAGCAATTTTTAAGCTTATTTTTTTTTAGTTGTGATATAATTATACATAACATCACACACATTTCCATTTCAAACTAGGAAACTGTTCTGTGGTAACCAGAAAAGTGATATACAAGTATATATTTTTAAATGTATACTTATATAGACAATTAACACCCAGACGACAAATATCTTTGCTCATGACAAATAATTTGTCCTGGGTGAGAATCAAACCTCTAGTACTAACCACTACACCACTAGGCCAGTCATTTGTATTACATTTTAAATATTTTTTTTATTTGCAGACACCATACTTTGTCAACATCCTGATGGGTGGTTATGATAAGGAAAATGGCCCTGAACTATACTTTATGGATTATTTGGCATCCAGTGTTAAAGTACCATTTGCAGCTCATGGTTTTGGTGGATTTTTGAGTTTAAGTATCATGGATCGTTACCATAAGAAAGGTATTTTATATTAGGACCCCAAAATTAATTCAATGCACACACACATTCTACATACACACTTACATGTGAATGTGCCATTATTGATATAAATCAATAATGGTAGTTGAAATTATAGTCTCACTCTTCTGATCTTAGAATGTAACTAACTTTTTTCAATATTACTACTTAATAATTAGTTGGTATATACATTAGCTTGGTATTTAGATAAAGATATTGTTCACTTAACTTTTGTTTTTGATGGATCTATTGAACTTTTCCTTTTTAAATTTTCTTCTTTTTGTTAAACTATTCATTTTGCAGTTTGATGATCCATATTTAATTCAATACTTTTTATTGTTACCATAATTTGATGATATGTTTCATGTACCTGAACTTGTACAACCATACTATAATGGAATGAAGATGTATGTGTGTGGAAAGAAATAATTGCCGAGTCAGAAAAATTTGAGAATATTTGTGCTTAAAGCACACATAACATAAAAATTATTATGCTATTAAAATAGATTAGAAATATAATAGTGACATATACAATGATGAATGTCAAATAGATATTAGATATTTGTCCCAACTTTTATCACAAATATGACTCTTTGATTACAGACTTAACTGAGGAGCAGGCATATGAAATTTTGCAGAAGTGTGTCAAGGAAGTTCATAAGCGTTTATTTGTCAGCTTGCCAAACTTCCAGGTGACTGTTGTGAACAGAGATGGAATCAAAGTTTTGCCTGTTATTGATTCATCATCATTAAAGTGACTTTGGCATTTATAAGATTAAATGGAATAATTTTGTCTAATATGCAGGAAGTTTTTTTTTACATTATATCTCTCATGTCCAAATTCCTTTAAATTAAGAATGCCAGTTCATTAAACAGTTTATAGAATTTATGTAATCAATATAATCCATAAAATTTGTTCTTGCAATTTTTGAATCATATTTTTACAACATAAAAGTTGTAGTCATTTAAAATAAAAAATGGTATGTTCCTTATCATGTGTCAATTGAGTATATTTTTTACATAAATACATTATGCCAAGCACAAAAAAAATCAATATTGTTGCTATCCTCCAGCTTTACTTCTTTCTGGACTTGATGGTGCAGGAGTATCCTGATTTTCAGACTGAGAGTTATTTGCATTGTCATTATCACCACCATTTTCACCTTCATTATCTGATTGATCTGTAATGGGAAAACAACAATTAGATTTCTGAGATTCAATTGAATTTTTTATAGGGATTATGAACATAAATATATTCCTTATAAACAATAAATTCCAAGTAAAATATTCACAAAATAATATTTTATAGGTACTTTTTGCTTTATAAAAAAATATACCTTTCTTTTCTGCTGGCATATCTTCAGTTCTGTTGGCCACTTGAAAGTGGTACTCCAGTTCATCAAAATCAAACACTTGATCAGTTGGTAATAAACATGGCAAATATGCAGGAAATGTTGGTTTACAAGCAATTACTGAAAAAAAAAATTAACTGTCTAATGGGCTACATTTAGTTCCAAAGAATATAAAACTGGTGCAACTTCAGCTAAGAACATGTATTTGTTAATGGATTCTTTTCACTATAATTTTCACAAGTTATTTCATAATACAGTATAACAAAATTTTCTTAAATATATATATTTTTTAATTAACTTACATGGAAAAACTTGATTATCCTCAGTGTTGAACAAATTATGTGTTTCACTGGTTTTTGCCAAGAACTTTGTTAATGCCCTTTCAATATCTCTCTTTTGTGTAGCAGCTTTTTCCCTAATTGCTTCATATTCAGTAACTGGTTGTTTATGGGTCTAGAAAATATAACTGAATATATAATATCAGGTATGGTTCATTACTACTATCATCTTGTTTTCTGTGATAACTTACTGGAGTTCTTATATATGCATGTGGATCAGGTAGAGGTGGCAAATGAAATGGTATATGTGGTGCTGGTTTAGCTTTTGAGCCAGCTGACAACATTGCTGGTGTCCTAGGTGCTGGGGCTTGTTGTGGAGGCTGTATTACATGCCTATTTGGCCGAGCTGCATATTGCTCTATATTTTGAAGACTTATACCTGCCATGGAAAACAAAATAGTTGACATTACTGTCTAAAAATGGGTAGCAACACCATGGTTACACAGTAATAGACAAACAGTCAATCTGATGATATCAGGGTAACCCTTCCTACTAATCAGAAATCACTTTAAGAAAAAAATATTCTAAATTAAAAAAATTGTAATAACAGATTAGATTGAAACTAATAATAAAAATTGAAACATTAATTTATGTTTTAAGAAAAGATTCTGCCAGAATAAGCAAAGTTACTTTTCTTAATCAAATTTAAATATATTTATTCAAGAAGGCCTTTACAAGCACTTTTGAATCGTCATATTTACATTTTGTTCATCAGAAAGCTACTACCGGCTCGGAATGCAGTTCTGTTGGGAAGAGCCGGCAAGAAACTCAACAGTTGCTCTTTTAAAATATGGTTACAGTATGTTAAGCCTTAATGTAATAGCTATCATATATGAGTCAATCAATTAATCATATATGAGTCAATCAATTAGTTCCACACATTTTGATCTACCAAAAACTTCTGAACAATGTAGTAAGCTTTATGCAACAAAATGTTCTTAATTTTAGTATTAAGAGGGCCAAGTGGTAGATCTAAGATATTTTGTGGAACTTTATTAAATACGCGTACCTTTTGGAGATGAAACCAAGGTGTTACAAGCTTATTTTTATTTCTAGTATTTATTGTGTGTTTGTCACTGATTTTTATAAAATTATTAAGATTTT
>DWHO01005101.1:0-10550 GCA_018247575.1 Eurytides lysithous rurik | reverse complement strand
AAGTCATTGCCCTCCGCGGGATTCGAACCCACGACCTCCGTTTTGTAAAGCGCGGGCCTATACCACTAGGCCACGGGCGACTGTAATAATTAGTTTTCAATACAAATTATAGCTCCAAATAAATCGTTTAATTGACAACATTTATGAAAAACATTGTGTGGAGTAGCGCGTGACAAAGGACATATTTTTTTTTTGACAAAGAAATATGCCTAATCATCCAATGCTAATATCCTCTTAAAGGGATAGTTCTTTAGCAATTAGTAATAAATCGTATGAAATTAGTGTGTGGAAATCAAGTAAAGTAAAGCGCAATCGTCTCTGCCTAACCCTCAGAGGACAAAGCGCGAGCTGTATGAATTTTTTATACCTATATAACTCAACTACACTTTAACTTTTTAATAAGTAAAGCGATACTTTCATTGACATAAAATGTTATGAAATAAATTTACATAAAAAAAACTTACATTTACACCATAAGAAAATTGTGATAAAACCAGAATGATCTCTGGGCGTTTGTTACCAGAAAACATGAGAAAAAATGTCAATAAAAACGTTTTAATGCATAGCTGTATCTTTAACCTACAAAATTGAAGTTTCATCTTAGTGTAGTAGTTCTTAAGTCATCTACCGAAAACTTCAGGTCAACGTCTTGTGAGTCAGCTAGTTTTAGAATAACACAAACAAACTTTTACTTATGGGAGTGAGACACCATTATTCTTTTATTTACCATTATGCACGATGGGGCGGTGACTCATACGCAAAGGAATCCGATAAACACACTCGGCTCTCGCTTTTAGGGTTTGAATCTATGATCCCGATCAAGAAATCTGATTTTGTGGAATTTTCATGTTCATATATCATTTTAGGGACTTGCTGACGTTGAAGGCACTTTCTGAAGTGCTCGTTGTTCCATATAATTTTTTTTTGTAATAAAATTTAATTTGAATACAATATAACCACTCACTGCTATTGCCGTGTGTATAAAACAAACGATTACTTTGCATAAATCAGACACCTGGCAAAAGACCGCTAACGACTTAGGCATAATAGTCTTACTTATGCATAACAGTCAGCAAGATTTTACACCAGATCTCATATCTGACTGGGTATAACTTATATATAACAATTATAAATAAACTATACTTGGCTTAGCATAAAATACAATACCATGTTCTTTTCTTTTTAATTACTCTTTGGAGATAAAATGTATCTCATATTACTGCTCGGCCCAAGTACCTACTAGATCAATGCAAAAAATCATACAAACTCTTTCGCACTGTAAAAATACACGAACTGACAAAAAGAACTATGGCTTTTAAATATAACAACATAACGACCTTCCTGACCGATTTCGGCTAAGGCGGTGACACAAAGTGATAGCCCTTCTCGGGATTCAAATCCACGATCTTTGATTTTTACAGCGCGGGCCGCTCACTACCACTAGACCATGGAGACGTTATACAATAATACAAATAGTACTGTAGTAAGTACGAGGATAGCGCGGCCGTACCTGGAAAGGGTACCTGTAGGACGGACACTTCTCCCCGTCGTCGTCGGGAATCTGTTTGCTGAGCTCGCCCAGCTGCGCCTGCTCCACCGTGTGGATGCTGTTCGTCGGTATGCGCCCCCGTTCCTTCCGCCTCTGCAGGGGAAATTTAATAAAAAAAAAGAACAAAAACGTTTTTCTTGTTGGTATGACAACAAATAAATCATCACATCAAATAACAAAACAATGAACGGTCCTCTCATGTAAGAACAGAGGACGGGTAACAAAAGAATAAACCTAAATGGTTTTATTACAAAAGCATGCGACGTCCAGTACAACAATACTGATAACATAATAGCCTCGCTGAATATCGTTTATCTCTGATATCTAAATCTACTTAAAACTTTATACTACAACTTAAAGTCTGACTACTTATAAATGCTTAATCGTAATATAGAGATATAAAGATAGTAAATCTCTATGCACCGCAGTTTCTTTGTATACATTTGCCCTGTAAACCAGAACAAAGTGACGTTTTAACATCAAGGCTTTTGTGATAGACCTCCATTTGTACCCTCTTATCCGTAGGTGACGAGCTAAGCAGGTTTGAACTTGTGAAGTTCAAGACACTGTATAGCTCTGTGTTAATATAGGAAAGTGTTTCGTGACACATGTGAAATGTGACGCATGACACGTGACCTACACGTGTCGTGACACGTCCTAAGCAACCGAAGGCACGTGTATATCACGTGCAGTGGCGGTACAACCATACAAGCCCAAAAGCTCGTTGCGGGAATTATGTGCTAATTAAGATTTATAAATTTTACTCCTTAGTAGGGCAAGCCGGGCTTGTGGGCTTGTATGGTAGTGCCGCCACTGGTCACGTGTACAAGACATCCATTTCGACCACGGGGCGATCGCTAGTTGAATTCAAAGCGAGCGGTCGATCACTGAGCCACCACGGCCCTCCGATCGATAGGGATCCTTAATTGACGCGACTGAAACGCAAACGTCTACGTCCGCTGCGCCGTCGAAACTTCGATACCTCCGCAACGACTAATTGCAAACATTAAATTCGCAAGGAAACGTCGACGCCGAACGGAATAAATCGAGTTAAACTAGGCACCTGAGTTGGCGTGATGCCAGAGAAATGCGAAGGTAGCGCCAGAGTCTACCGGGGGAACTTTCGATGCTTTATCAAGCGGCTCGCACAGTCACGTGACAAAGTTATCTATTGCAAGGAAAATTGTAAGATTCAGACCGCATATCATTTACCAGGGCAATTTTGACACAATGTGAGTTGAATGCTTTCATCCTAGATTATATAATAGTGAAGTGTATTTTAAGATGTTATTTTATTTATAACGAAATACCTACTCTCGTTTGTGATGCGAGGATAATTTCAAAAATCATTTGCATCGCCTCATTGCGATGATAACAATATATATATACAGCAATTTGTAACTGATCTTCGTCGAAAACGAGATCGGGTTCAGAGATGTCATCAAGACTTAACCGATTAGATTACAAAAGCTCTGTTTGGCCGAAAAATAATATTGAAACTATTCTCAGTGCTAATAAATATCAAGCGACCGTTTGACTTTTACTGAAAGGAATAAAAGTACTTTCACAGCCTGTAGCCTGTTTAAGAAAATAGAAGTGAAATTAAATCATAAAATTAAGTAAAGCCTTAGTATACACATATTTAATAAGATTCCACAAAATATCTTAGATCCACTCGGCCCTTTCTAAACTAAAACTAAAAATATTTTATTGCTTAAAGCATATTAAACTGTTCAAGAGTTTCTGTAGATCAAAACGCGTGGAGTGTAGTTGTTTGTCTCGTATGTGGGATGGCTATTACATTGTATTAAGACTTAATATATTGCAACGGTATTTTAAAAGAGCAACTGTTCAGTTTCTTGGTCCTTCCCAAATTCCCCCAGCAGAACTGCATTCTGTGCCGGTGGTAGCTTCCTTGCGAACAAAATGTAAAAGGACGATTCAGGAGTGCTTGTAAAGGCCTATTTGTACAAATATACTTTGATTTCATTTGATTAGAATTGGAACAACATATGTAGATATGCAAAATGGATCCAACCCACAAAAAGCGATTATAGTGAATTAATACTATAAAAGAAGTAAACAACAACACCAAAAATTTATCAGGTATTTAAAAACAAATTACAGTTTTGTTATATTAATATATTAATTTTGCTAAAAGTCAAAATTTCTCAGAAGCAAGTTTTTGCGGTTGGACCTATTTCGCATAACTACGTCCAAGTAATATTTCACATCTGGCGTGGCATCTGTCGCATTACGAATCAATATTACACCTGCCGATCCGTAAACGTCGTAAAAATAGTCCGAGGAATCGTTGAATATTTACAAGCGACGGGCGTCGATGCACTGACATAAATAGTAAAACAATGACCCGCATTGTAGGTAAATTTGCATTTAATATGTACATTCTAAGAAACATGAAAAACATATTTAATAACTTACCACTATTACGTTGCTGTATTAGAACTTTGAGAATTAAAAAAGCGAGAGCTCACGTTTTAAATGGTCACTACAACGAATAGCGCGATAAACAACCACAAGGATCGTAACGGTTTCTCTCCCAACAGTAAACTTGCAATAAAATACTGTTCTGACAAGACTATAGCAAATTTAGGTTATAAAAAACTATTGATAAATATTAGCCACAACTAAAGGTATAAAACAAAACAAACGAATATCAAAACCATACACGATAATGAAGAAAACGTATTTAAAGAAATAAAGTAGTGTCACAACTTATACAATGAAAAAACGCAAAAGGGTAAAAACGGAAACATTCACAACTTTTTACAGACATAACTTAGATAAAAGGACCACAGATAAGAGAGCGGGGGCGTGCTCTAAAAGAGAATTTCTCATCGACTCCGTGCACTGCATACCTAGCGACCTCATTTCCACGAACATGTCCTCTTTTCAAAAAAAAAAAAGTACATTTGAGAAAATGTAACACGGAGATACAGTAACATCATAGGCGACAGAAAGGTACAGCATTCCCTGCAGCTGCTAAGTAAATTACTTCTCAGTCACTACGTCGTAGATGCAAGTTACCAGAACAAACGTCGAAAACAAAATTATATATAGGGGATATATCACTATCACTAAATAGCCTCTACAGCGTAAAAATTGGCGTTGTGAAAAATAAAAGCTCGAATAATTATTTCCACTCAACATATTACCACTGGCATAAAACAAAAGTTCTCACGCGGAAACAAAAAGCGACGCCTGAACGTACTTTTATATTACACGATAAATTACACTTTAAGTTCGGTGGAAAAAAAAATGTGACACAATGCAAAAGCGGTTCACGCTACAGTTATCGCTAATTGGGTTCGTTGCAGCGGAAACTAAAATCGGAATGTGAAAATACTCCGACCGTCCTCGTGTGGGCGCCGCGGCGTATAAATTTAAAGAAGCGAAAGATACAACACCGTTAAATTCGAGCTCGTGGTGTTTTTTTTTATTTGCACTTTTTTTTCTTCATTTTCTCCAACACTAAATTTGAAAGCGGTCAGGATTTTATTCAAATTAGAAGCGATAGATATATGAGGCCTTTTCACGTGCACTAACTGTTCTAACTGAATTTTTCATTTTTATATTCGTGCTTAACTTATATATTTTTATTAATTTATTCTACATTTAAAAAAAGATATAGAATAAAAAATATGAGTAAAGAAACCTGGCGTGGCATATAAGCATGAATACAGTTAAGTGATAGCATTTATTACGTAAAAAAAAGTATAACCTCATTTGTAACCCAGCCAGCGGTAATGCGATTTCCTACCGATGGGAAATGAACTTCAGTCTCGGATTCCATCCGATTACTTAGATAGCATCAAATATGGAAGCGATGTTATATTCTTAATGTAGTGTTATAAAAGCAGAATTTATGTAGGAAATGGAAGAGGAGAATATTAGAGAACCTCAATATCTAAACCAAATTTAAAAACACAACTACGTACGTATTAGTGCCTACTAATACATACATAATAGGATACGTATTATTATTAGGCATATTTTCTTTTCCACCTTAAAACATCTATTCATACACACAAGTCGGTTCCATTCGCTACTATTACATACAAACATACGACACAAGTAATAATGTCTTATGTAATTTCTCCTACATTTAAATACAATCATGGTTAGGATTATGATGCACTAAATGAATACATCACCATTACAAAATATAAGGCTTTAACAACTTGGAACTTTCTTCCACGCCCCAAAATATTTCATTTATCCTTTCTTCCTTCGACTAACTTTTGTGTCCAAACCACTCAGCCATTTCTCGCTCTTAAACATTCTTCACAAGGAATCAACTAAAGAAACTTTCGTAGGTTCATACATAAAAGGGCAAAGCCAGGTTTGCACCCTATTTTCTACAGTAGCCCATTTGAGCCCTATTGAAATTACAATCTTTAACAGGCATATAAACAATTGTTACCTACGGATTAGCCCCCACACGGATTTTGATTCAGGTTTTATTTCTATAGAAACTTTTTACACGCTGTAACCTAATTCACGCAAATATCATTAATATTATCATATAGATCCTTTATCTTGTTAAATCAGAACAAACCAACAAATATCATCTCTTGTTATGTATTCAATACGAAAATTAAACTGGAAGTGTTTTGGAAGAAACCTGTTCGCTTTTGAGCTATAAGCGCATGTATTTGGAACGAGAATTCTTGTAATTTGATCACTCATCAACATGTGCAAACACAAAAATTCAGCCTTCATAAGACGATAAAGAGAGAAACATAAATGGGAAGTTAAAATTTTATTATAATACATGTTTATTATTAGCAAACAAAATCAAGCGCGATACAAAACCGTAAAATTAAAATTAATTAAAATATAATATATATAAAACAATCCTAGTACTTGGGACATGATAATTACTTCTTACTATACTTTCTTACATATATGAAACAAACTATTAAACCTGAATAACTACTGAATTATTTGAAGATTTTGATACCCACAGTAACAGTGGTAGAGCCATGCAGCTGCTCCCGCTGCTGTATGGGCCGGCCCGAACCGGATAAGTACCACAACCTGACAGAAAATCGGCGTAAAGCGGAAGTGTTTTTGCTTCCACGTTTTGTTCGATGAGTGAGGTGGCCGGTGATCTACTCCCTCCTCTCTCCTTCCTCGCTCTCTCACTCCTTTCTCTATCTCTTCCCCCTCCCCCTTCTCACGTCTCCTACCTCCCTCTCTCAAAAATTCCCCTCTAATGGCTGGCAACGTATTTGCGAGTTTTGTAATACTGCAAATGTCCATGGGCGGCGGTGATCACTTAACTACAGGTGAGCCGCTTGCTCGTATGTTAGCTTAATCCATAAAAATCCCATGGACGGGCGGAAAACAGAGATAATAAAGACAAGTGTAATTAATCTTATTTGCAACTGCAAGATGTAATAACCACACGTCAGGCAATTGTTTGCGACTATCGCCTGCTTCTTTAATTCGGACGAGTCAGACACATCCACCGTGGCTTCGTCTAAATAAGCAAATTACCGAGTCCCAGTCGCCAAATTTACCAAAAGGATTAAGCTAGTAGAATAGTAAGCTATTATTAAACATTAGATGACCTAAATGTATATTGCGTTAGTTATGTTATTGTACGAGTTAGCCTTGCTGTCTTAGGTGTGACCGAGTGTATGAAAAGTCAGTTTAGTATAGGTGGTAGATTAATAATTATAAAGCACTTCGTTGTGTTTGCGAGCAAACTTTATATTTCTAATTTAAGAATGTTTTCGCGTTTTAATTATATTTTAAATTGCCGTAATTCCCCGTACCTTACATCACTTCATGGTCTACCAGCACCCTGGTCCTGCATTTGGTGTATAAAACACAAAACTATTATCCATAAAGTTCCTCATTCTGTGATTTAGTTCTTTCTCTGTCGATAACGTTTCTATGCCTTCCTTATACGTCTGTCATTAGTGCACTATTCTAAAATGTAGCCTTTCATCTAATTCGGTGCTGCATATTCTCAAAGACCTCTTTTAAGTGTAACACTCCGCTCTCGTGGTTGCGGCACGTGAGCTTGGCAAAAAATGAAATGAAATGTCAAAGCAATATGAAACATAACCAAGAATATATAAAATTGAATTTACGTAAGAGAAAGTAGTGAACAGCCCGCACATTATGCAAAATGCAACTATGCGAAATATGACCAACACGTACCTACAAGCTATGAAAACGAATACAAATATTCTATTGCTGTGTAATATTTTAAAAGAATAATGATTTTTTTTATGGATTAAGCTGACAAACAAGCAAGCGGCTCACTTGGTGGTAAGCGATCACCGCCGCCCACGGACATTGCATCAGAACTTGCAAATGCGTTGCCAGCTTTTATGGAGGGAAATTTTGAAAGAGAGAGGGAAGGAAGTGAGAGAGGGATGGACCACCGGCCACCTCACTCACCGGACGAAACGCGGAAGCAAAAACACTTCCACTTTACGCCGATTGTCTGTGAGGCCGTGGTACTAATCCGGTTCGAGTCGGCCAGTTCAGCAGCGGGAGCAGCAGCGTGACTCTACCACCGTAAAATAAGATTCTTATATATACGCGAACATAATAAATTAAACTAATTTGGGGACGAGCTGGTTTTGCGTCCCGTGACCAGGGTCTCGTGTAGTGTTCGAAACAATATCAAACACAACTACAACAATAAAAAAAAACAAATGAAACGCTACATAATTTCAATTTCTTATAAAATGTATTTACCGACTTCATATAAATCCTGCTTAGTTTTAAATACATGTTCGCTATACCAAAGGCAATCAGCATGAAATTTCTGAGGAAGCCTTGCGATACAACAAGCGAGTTCAAAAACTACTGGTCACATGTCGCTAAAATTTATATGGAACCACACAACAAATACCAGCTTTCAAGTATAACAAGAATCATCAAAATCGTTACACCCGGTAAAAAGTTATGAGTAAACATTAAAAAAAATACAGTTGAATTGAGAATCTCCTTCTTTTTGAAGTCGGTTACAAATCCGTAAATTAGTTTAATTTTAACAATTACAAAATAACTTTTATAATACAGTCGCGAGTTGCGAGCTAGAGTCGATAAGTTGAGAATTAAAAAAAAAAAAACGAATGAAACGCGACAAAATCCGTAAATTAATTTCATTTTAACAGTGATAAAATATTTTTTATATTACAATGTGAAAAGCTTAACCAACGGTATACTCTCTTACAATCAAGGACCATTTCAAGGGCGTGCCGCTTAAATAAGAAAAAATGAGAATCTTTAAATATTATGTATTAAATTAGTATTTAAATCGCACGTGATACAAAAATAAAAATATTTTTTGGTACTAAAATCGACCGCAATAAAATTAATTAATGCGGAAGAATTAATTTTTCGTTAAACCAATACAGCACACGCTTACGCGGTCCACAAATAGAGACAAATACTATTATATTTATCCTGCCTTGTACTATTTTATTGAGAGGGAACTGGGCAAATAGGAAACCTAATAGTGATAGATGGAGCCATTTTAACAGCATTCATGGTCAAGGCACAAGGTACACTGAACGTCATCAAGAATCGGGACTTTTAGAATTTTAAAACAATAAAAATTCCTAAACAAGTTTTATTTACTGATGTACAGTATTCGCGAAAATAAAAAAGTGTTATGCATGCAGTTATTAATTTACCACTCATACTAAACCAACTCTTCAGTCACATTAAAAACAACAAAACTGACTAACTACAGACGATAACACATTTTTTTTGTAATATCACTCTAATAAAATGATTATATCTCATTTATAGTGCGAAAACAAATGCATGTATAAAAAAAAATTGAAAAAACAATAAGCCAAAAGTTTATTAGGTAGGCTTTTATATGACGTTCCTAAAAAAATATGCTATATATTTATTATTACAATTATCTGTATTCAATATTGGGTAAATTCAATATTGATAAAAATGATCTTAGAGCCATTAAGAAGTAAGGTATTCAAGTATAAATTACAAAATCTATAGAACACGCAGTATTAATATATAACTTTGACACATTGTAATATCAATTTTCCCAACAACAAAGATCACAAAAAATTTATTACAGTACGTTGATAAAGAACATACGTTATCATGATATACAGCCCACTTCATTAGTAACTCCACGTAGTGTATTATACATTAAAAGATCGTTAAATTTGCATTAAGCTCGGAAGTCGACTTGACCGATTGCGGACAAATCACCAAACCAATATATCTTATACTAATAGACTAAAGATATCAGTTGGATCTGTTTATTTGTTCGCTTAGGAGGGCTTAAATACAGTACCAATAAAAGGACGAATCCCCTAATATGATACGATGGCCAGAACTTGGCGAGACGAGCAGGTCCGAGGCATCGCAAGTGACACATCTGCCTCACAGGCACCAAGAGACATGAGACGGTAAATCGTTTGCCCCGTAATTTCCTCTACATGACTATCAGGGACTCTGAACATTGCCTTTTCAACTGGGACACGGTAATGCACGTTACTACTTGGCGGTAGAAAAACTGGCAATGGGGAACTTCGACCAAGAGTCCTATTCCAAAAAAAAACTCCCAAAGCATCTGCGGTTGTGTTTGCATTATCGATAAGATAACCCCTGCAAGAACCACCCTGTTTATTAACCACTCTAACAACCACTCTGACAATGATAGAAAACAGAAATTCAAATACACTGGTGAGTATTACAAAACTGCCAGCTATTCTACCGCGCGGGTAATTTGAATACGTCACTTATCTCTCGTCTAAAAGCAGTACCTACCTACTACCTACCTGAGACCTAGAGTATTTTCTTTTCTTTTATATGGTATTGGTATGTTTTAATATTTTTTTAAGAAGTAGGCTGACAAACGAGCAGCGAAACGCCGCCCATGGACATTTGCAACATTTTATATAAGCAGCATAAGCACTGAGTGACACTATGCTGTTGTAAGCAAGTTTGTCGCTTACGGTTACTTATCATGTAA
>DWHO01005100.1:0-10550 GCA_018247575.1 Eurytides lysithous rurik | reverse complement strand
GCTTACCATCAAGTAAACCGCTTGCTCGTTTGTCAGCCTACAACATAAAATAAAAAAAAAATAAAAAAATAAAAAGATGGGAGGCTAAAAAAGAAGGATACGCCGAAACACAAATACTTCCACTTTACGCACACATGCTCTTATAACAAACAACAACACATTCGTAAAACGGAATGTCACGTTCGAATAACCCAAATCAGAGCACGTTTACGGCTGAATAAGAAGCTATGTAACACGTTAATGGTCAGTAGCTTCTCGATTTATCATGTCTCACTAAACCTGTTGCGGTATATCGGTAAAACTGGTTTATATATATTACATCTGCCAAAATATAATGTCATAATACAAAATATAAATCTTCAGCGAGTAGAAAATGTCAATACTATTTTCTTTAAGAAATTACATTAAAACACAGATTTTAAATATATAACAAAACAAAGAGCGGATGTATTTGTTTTATATTATGTGAATAAATAAATGGATTTAATGTGCAAATTATAGTTGGTAAAAATATAGTTTTGAGTTCATTGACAATGAACTCAAAAATTAATTTAGTGACTGAGATCAGAATTTTCATTGACTGATGACTACTTTTCAGCAAATTAGAAAACTTTAACCTTGGCATACGCTTGCGTCGAAAAACGGTTATCCTCTGCTAATAAAACTTTCTGAACTGTACTTGTTCAGCAGGGTTCATTTGAGTTGTCAAATTAAATAAAATCCTAGTTAAATAAAATTTATATGAAAAAGTTGCAAGATATTTTATTATTTTCGCATTGATTTTGATTTTTGACGTTACAAATGTCCGGTTATCGGTTAGCTTTCCATCAGGTAAACTGCTAGCTCGTTTACTCACTCGTATAACACACTCCATATAAAAAAAACTTCAGGCATTTCTTACGGCACTAGCTGCTAATGCAAGCGCAATTCACATAAATATAAGTCCGGTTCGAGTAACAACTTATATCCGCTTCAATGCAGCTACATAGATACGTAGCCAATGCAGCTAGCGCCAGTCATACATGCTGTTTTCCACCCGATAGAACACGAAAGGAAGTGTTAAGCTTTACATGCGGGTCACATAAGCTTTAAGTATCGAAGTGATTCTGTACAAAATACAAGCAATTTGTTCTGCTATTTATTAATTAAACTTTGACGACGGCAATAATCTTTATACATTCGGAAGTTAATTAAGTAGAAGGAGTTTCATATTCGCTATCAAAAATAAGTCTATATTTAAGCTTATTAAATATTTTCAACGGGTTAACTCCAATTAAACCTGCCGTAAGGATGTTGTTACTGTTAGCTTTAAAGTTTTTTTTTTATTTTTGCTGGGACTTAATTCAATTCTTTAGGATACTTAACAAAGATCACATCAAAACATGCGCGTGATTTCTATTTCGAAATTTTTGACATAATCACCAATAGAAGATAATTATGATAATAAGATCATATTTTTACTACATACCGTAATCAGATATAGATATATAAATTATTTCGTGACATCGTTGACTAAAAATAGCTGCTTTAATACATCTAAACGTAATAATGTGAATGTTACTTTATTCCAAATACAATTATGATGAAATCTTAGATTTTGCACGAAAAAATTGAATCCCGTTCCAAGTATTCTAAATTCAAAATCCTAGAATGCAACTCCATATTTCCAAAAAATACATTCATATCTTTATTTGCTTTTTTTCCTACTTATTAAATCAAATCACTTTGAGTTGACTACAGGTTTGAAATACATCTATTAAATTAAATATATAAATGATTTTTAGTACCTTAAAAGAAGTAACATACATACGACATTCCTCGGTTTTAGTATGTAAAATGTTTTACAGTTTTTGTCCTCGGCTGATACATGAAATATTAAAGAATAATTTTACACTTGAAATACTCTATACGACTAGTAAGTATTAAACGGCGAAACATTATATTTTATTCGTATATTTCTTAGAAGTGGAATCCTCTCCGTAAATAAAATGATATCTTATCCAACGTAAATTGTTTGTTCTAACTTGTTGAAATAAGCTTTGACCAAACTGGTTTTTAAAGATTCTGCAAAATGACTTTTGACTTTATAATGTTTAAGGTTCAGCAATGTAACAGCAATGTTTCAAGTTAGAAGAAGTCGAAATAGGAAATAGTAGATTAGATAAGTATAAATTGTATTCACCAGATGCAGAGAATGTGAATTATTATTTTAATAAATATTATACCACCTAAAACAATCCATGCGGCGAGTTACGAGATGATATATATTTCCACTTAACACTATATGATAAAATAGTATTTGAGGATCAAATGACACTACTTTTAACCCTTTCGCTACGAACGTTACCTATAGACGACACGTGACGACCTGTGTGTACGACTGCTGCTGCGGACGAAAGTTCCCTGCGTGGAGATACGCAGGGAGCAGTTCGGTTTCCGCAGCGACCACTCCGCCACAGCCCAGCTGGCCCGAGTGCTGAACTATCGTGCGGCCCAGTATAATCTGGGCCGCATCTGTCTGGGGATCCTTCTCGATATGAAGAAGGCCTTCGGAGGACGTACAGAGTACGGTACGACGGCCTGCTGTTCAAGCTGTTGAAGAACACCACCATCCCGCAGCACGCGCTCGTGCGGTTAGTAGCATCTTTTCTGGAGGGACAAAGCTTCGTCGTGCACGTCGAAGGAGCCAACTTGGCGGTGCGTTGCATCAAAGCCGGTTTCCGTGTCCTGTCACAGGGAAGCTGTCTGTTGCCGCACCTGTATGCGGTGTACACGAACGAAATCCCCTGCAGGGGAAGGCTCACGATCGAGATGAGGATGTGCTGTTGGCCTTGTATGCGGACGACAGCGGGTTTTTCACGTCTTCACGTAAGGTGTCGATTGCAGCGAGGAAAGTACATCGTCAACTGGACCTGCTGCCTGAGTGGCAGCACAAATGTCGGATGTCGGTCAATGTTGACAAGACATCCGCCATCTACATCCATCACATCAGAGATCTACCAATGCTTGAGCTGCGTGGTCAGGCCGTCAAATGCGAAAACTCTATTTGGTACCTTGGATGCCAGATTGACCGCTCGCTCCGTATGGTGCCACTATGTCCGCCAGGCTCGCACTGTTAGAGCGTTACTTTATCCAATCCTGGCGTCTAAGTTACCGATGAAAGCGATACTCGCGATACAAAACTTATATTCGCTCACGCCTGGCCTACGCAGGTCCTGCTTGGTACGGTCTCTTATCGGCCACGTAGAGGTGCAGGCTCCAGGCACAGCTAAACCTCGCCCTTCGAGTGATCGTGGAAGGAAGGCGATACGTCTAAAATGACGTCATCGCCCGGGACCTCCGCATGGAATCGATCTATGCGTTGGTGGTCCGTTCGGCGCGTCGATTTTTCGACTGCGCCGATAACCGACCTCACGCCTTGCCCCACTCCATACGCGTCGGTCAGACACGCCATCTCTCACAAGAGCTGCTGCGGCTGGACCTGGCCCCCTCCGGGGAGCCGAATCAGGTCGCAGTACCGCCGTAAACGGTATCGTCCTTACTGCACTCTCGTAGTGCAGCAGCTAAACATGTACACCTCCAAACCCGCTACCGTGGTTAGGGAAGGATTGGCATGAACGCTAATTCATCTACTGGTCAACACTTGGCTGACCGAGATTCTACCCGTGCGATGGGGACATCCCCCGAGGCTCAAATCAGCCGGCCGACAGGCGGTTGCATTCCATCAGTCAGAGTGTACGAGTGTCATCTATAGTCGACGTCGGCGAAACGGTGCATGACTGTGGGATTATGCGGCCGATCCTTATTTTCATATTTATCACTGTGAATAAAATTTTAAAGAATTTTAATTTGTGTGTTATATAAAGGGTAATTTTTAATTTTTAAATACATTTTTATTGATAACAATTGCAAAATCTCCAATTGTTTCTGTATACTTTAAGAATCGTACGATCAAGAGAATGATGACTGCACTGAACGATGTAAGTTCGAACACGAATTCACCTACGCGCGATACGCACACTTTTTTTCATTGTGCTCCGTACAGTGCCGCTAATTGGCCCGGCACAGTGGCCCGTTCGACGATGTCACTCCGACGGAACACTCTGCAGTAGCGAAAGGGCTAAAGATTTTCACTTCTGAAAGCATATATAATTACAGAAACTGAAATAACACCCTGGCGAGCGGAAATTACGCGTTATTAGATCTCTTCAACCGTACTACGGTTTCCGCAGTTGTCAAAAATAACTTTGTCTCTTCGATTAATTTTCAAAACTAGCAAGTTTTAGTGAAAACACCAGACAAATGGGTCAGAATTCTTTTCCACTAGATACGTTTTCTTTTTTAATTCGTATGCATCAATACACAGTTTTTCTAGAAAAGTTATATTAATTATTTATTATTATACACAAATCTTTAATATATATATATATTGATTATAAATAATAGTATTTTGTAACCACACCCTTCATAATAATTTAGAGTAACTTATTAAATTTAAAATGTTTTATTATTTACGAAAGATAACAACAACAATATAATAAAAACAATTGAAATAACATTCAAAACTTATTAATTTTTCTTCTTTTTTTTCTACAAAATATTACGTTAAAAGTTCATTATTTTCTATAATAAAAAATCAATGAAGTTTACACACAAGTTTTCATTAATATTTTATTTTTGTAAATGTTATTTTTAATGTTACATAATTACAGTTACATTTTTCATAACAAAAAAACCTGAATTGCATACAAAAAGAAACCTTCGAGCCGGACTCGAACCAGCGACCTATGGAAAACGGCTGTATGCGTAGATACAGTCCACCGCTCTACCGACTGAGCTATCGAAGGTATGCTTGAATTGACGAATTTATCAGATAATTTAAGCAACCTGTGTATGTTATTTAAACTTAGAACTGATTTATTTAAATAAATATTCGCATAATTGTACAAAAATAAGCATGCTTCATGGGTCTTCTTCTAAAATTGCGATAAATAAAAAACGTAACATAACATATATTTAAACAAATACTTGTACATAAAATTTAAAAACATGTAAAAAATTTGTATGTTTTAAATATACATCTGAAAGAAAAATAATAATAAGTAAGTTGTTTTAGTTGGGCGGTCACAAAGGCGTAGTTTAAATAACCATACCGTATCTTCAGCTATTCAAAATTATACTTTATTTCTCCCGTGTTAAGTGTTCTAGGGTGCAGGGGTTAGTTTCATGTAACAAATGAGTGTTTACGACGCATAATAATTTCATTTTAATAACATTGTGGATAAATATATTTCTGAATTATCTAAAAACTATTGTAAATTTAAGAAAACAGAAGACTTGTTACTGCAAAATGGAAAGATTTTAGCTAATTCAAATTTTTTTGCCCGCTGTTTAAGTGAATTTGGAATACAAATTGAGTCTATCTTTCTCTATTCGTAAATCAGTTTTTATTGTTCTACGCGTAACGAGCTAGTTAATAATATATAAATTTAATAATGTATGTACAATTGATTAACGCACGAAAATTTATCGACAACATACCAATGTTAAATTATTAGTGGGGTCGCCAACTGTCCCATGAGGGGCCTCCCGTTTTCATGGCTCAAATAATACTTCCTGCTACACACGTGATGTTTTAATACGCACGTATAGGAAGCTAATTGACTCACTTTGACCGCGTAGGGCGGCGCACGTTTAACGAAAGTTTGTACGCATGCCAAACCAGCAGATAAGTACACCCTCGAAAAAGAAAACTTGACTGTTTTTTAACTGACTTATTTGTGCCAATTGTCTATTTATTGAACAATAATTTTTCTCGTTACTCTGTAACGGCGAAAAGTTTATTTTGTTCTAAAAAACCTGTCCATTTACATTTGTAGACAAGTTTGTTGACCAAGTCCCGCGTATTACTTTCTAGTCCGGTTGGCAGCCCTGATCATTAGCAACCTATGATACCACAGCCCCCTTTGAAGTGCAACGATAATAATAATAGTATAAATAATATGCATATATGAAAATTGGTTATACCCTAACTGAAATTAGGTTAGCAGCTCCGTGGCTCTACCACCGTGAGAAGAAGAGAGATGCCGAATTATAGTTTATGTTAAAGAGATTTGCTGAAATTCTAATTTTTATGTTATTCTTAAAAATGTTTATTTAATTAGATAAACAAATAAATGTATTGTTTACGTTTAAACTTTTAATGTCAAACAAGACATTTGTCAGGTAACATTTAATAACTATGTTATTCAATGAATAAGATTGTATAATATAGAAAACCTCCTTCAATCGATTCGACCACCAGGCGATGTATAAAAAAAGATAAATATAAAATTCATACGTAATAAAAGATTTCATTACGTTTATAAATATTTGTTTTATCCAAATCTCTATCAATGCTTTAATTCATGGTTGCACAGACTTATTAAGACTAGGGGCCACTCGGGCAAATCATGAACTGATGGCGGGCCGGCCGCCAGAAGTATAGGTAATTAAAGACAATAAAGAATTGATAATAATTTATTAAATTTGAAAAATAATTTATTAATTTGAAGCGTGGTACTGCATAATGCTTACAATCTTTTTTTATATTTGGCTCAAATTTACTTGTAGCTTATAATTTAAATTTTAAAAGAACCCCGTCTACCCCTGACTATGGACACAGGATTTATATTTAACTCAATATTTATTATTATGACATTCGCTCGTATTAGCTCAAATGGGATTAACATATTTTGACACCAACAAACCACAATTAACCACGACAAAGATTGAAAATAACTTAGTCTTTATAGACACGCACCTCGCCAAGGATAGAAATCGATGAACACGATGCGAGGAGGAGATATAAAAAAAACTAAAGGATATAGCACCTAAAACTTTTTCACTGTATGTGGTGGTATTGAGGCCTATAAATTAAACGAAATTGTAACGTCTAATTCGCTTCGATTTTGATGTTTATGTGATAGCGATATGACCACAATGTTCATATTTGTTCAACTTTGAATCCTGATAGCTCACTATCTTACATATAAATATTTAAATCTGCTTACAGGCTTATCATCTGCTATACTTAACAGGAAGTGAGAAATGAACTGGCATGGAGAATAATACGTGCAATGTGTATTACAGTTTCTACTACTGTGGTAACCACTTCACACCGTAAGTTATCAGATGGCTGTTACTACGGATACAGGCAACTTCAGAAAAGAAAATACCATAAAAGCCTTTGTGATTATGTTATTTATTTATTTAGACTTACAACTAGGAATTACAAAGGGCAGACTTAATACCATTCTCTCCCAGACAACCCGGGGCGTGGAGAGACTTTGTAGTAGTTGCAATAAAAAATAGAAATACATATAATCCAACGAGTAAAATAACAAAAATAATTTATATATAAACACACACACACACACACACAAATTGTTACGTCTTCGATCAAAATTTCCTAATCATTTTTCGTACTTTCATCAGTGATCGGACTCTTGCAGAATCCGTCTAGGGTTGTACCAGTGTAGTTTTAATGTCAAACAGCAATATTGAAGCATTACTGTATTCTGTTTCGTGACTTTATTTACCTAAAAAGAGTGTATATATCAACATATACCATTATAGATAAATGACCGATGACCGTTTGGCGCAGTTGCCAAGCTACTGGCTTCAGCGTCGCAGGTTGCGGGTTCGATTCCCGCAGGGACTATTATTTGTTTGAACTACAAGCGATCGTTTCGGATCTGGTCGTTTGTCCGTGTGAAATTTATGTATATAATACGTTTTTTGACACAAGATATTTCTATCTTACGATAGGGGCAGAATGTTTTAAACAAAAAATAAATCTATAACATTACAGATGTCGTTAACGTGACCTTAAATGTCACCGTTTTGTGACTACGGTAATGTACAAAACCTTTAATCGTAATAGCATGTTATCCTAATGACAGTACCACGGCCCGATATGACATTGAGCTGCAAATGGTACCATCCCCTCTGATTCACGGGTATGCTAATATTTGCGCCAAGTGACCTTTGAATTTTTTTCCTATTATGAGCCATAACTGCTCAAAGGTAGGGCCTTTAATTACGTTATTCGTGTCACTAACTGACTCAGCGTATAAATTCTCGGTTCGGTTGTGTTTACACACGACGTTTGAGAACGGCCCTAGCTCACTGTACTTTTATATGACAGAAGTCAGTAACTGCAAGAGATTAACCTGATGTTATACGATTGTTATCGTTCTTGAACAATCTTGAACGGACATATAAACGGAATTGGTCCAAACGATATCAGCTAATGAGATCGATCTTAGGCTACCATTTGAATATATCATATCTCGGTGGACCCTTTTTTTCGCAGCCCGTTCGAGAAAGAACCATTGTCAGTTATTCGACCATAAAGAAATTGTGCAATTGACCAATCCTTACAAAGGATCAACCAGAGCGTTATTGGTTAACCGATCTCAAAGCGGTTATATTAAAAAAGCCTTAGTGTGTTCCAATGGAAGGATAATATTTTCATAGAAATTGCTGGACATAAAGATAACCACACCGAAGGTAATGAGCGCAACGCAGAACTACACAGATTAGAAAGTAATTCAAAGTCAAAGTCAAAAATTCTTTATTCAAAATTAGATTGATTTACAATCACTTTTTGACGTCATTTCATTCTACTACCTGTTCGGAAAAAAAATACCTCGGTCCTGAGAAGAACAGGCGAAAGATACTCAGCGGGACTTTAACTCTATTTTTTTCTATTTTTTTAAAAAAAATATATATATCTATATTAATACATTTTTCACAAGTTTAATCTTGAAATAGCCTGGAGGCGATCATATCATACCCAAGGTGTGCTGTCATCCATGAAATCACAAAGATGAATCTCATTGATTCACACAATAGCATCAACAGTTAGCAAGTTTATTCTAATAGACAAATGTAAGTAGTCTTGTGCAATTTTCATTTATAATTATAAGATATTTTTTATAATTATAAATGGAATTGAATCATGAATGGAGTGGAGTATAAATGGATTATTCAAAATTTAAGTAATACCGCTCATAATAGTACAGAGTCACAAAGCAGCAAATGTACAAAATGCCACAAAAACGGTGATCGGTTGGGCCACGAAATAATCTATTAAAGAAGTTAATTGGTTATGACGAAAAATATAAATATTTTTCTTATTAACTAACGTACGCCATGTATGTGATGAAAAATCGTAAGTAAATAATTTTGCTCGGGTTACACAACAACGTAATGCATCATCGCTGCTTTAGTAGCCACAATGTTATATCAAACTTTTACACAACCATTTAACTCAGTATACAAAGTCTTTATTTGATACAGTTGGCTTTTATCTCATATGAAATATTCATAACTGCCAGCCCACCGCCAAAGTTTCGCTAAGAGAATGTTCCTAGGATAAACAGGACGTTTATTTTCAATCTTACTAAAAAGTTAACTTCGCGTTAATTTGCTGTTCAGACTTTATATAAAATTTGCGAAGATTGCTCTGATATAAATGATGACTGACGTCATACCCATCCTATGGGTCTCTACTTAAAAGAAAGACTTTGTTTAAAAGTAAGTTTCTCTAGTAATTTGGTGAATACGTACCACAAATATTACATTGATAGAACGACTTTTAGCTAGCTAGATAATCTTGCCAATTCAAAAATTTACTTGCCTAGATCTGACCACCATATACTAAGGTATCATATGTACACTGTTTTTATGATATCAAAAAGTCACTTATTTTTTTGAACCACGCCTTTAAGCCAGTACTTTAAATAAAAACTAGGCTAAAACTCTTTCTCAGTAAATTATGACATTTCTAATGAAAAGAAAATTCATTACATACAGAAATTTGACTATGTATATAATACCCTTTGGACTTTTTTGGAAATACTTTGAAATGACATCAAAATACTACTGAACGGGCAATGCCGTGGGTCTTTACTATACTATAATAAAGTGGTAGGGGTCGAATACGTTTTAGTATCTTTGTTACCTAAAACATCCGAACATATCTTAATAAAATTAAGTTAAATAAAAAGGCTACTTACATACATAAAGTCAAAAAATCACTGCAATATAGTATATAACATGTTATAAGCAGTTACTGCCTTAATCGGGGCAAAAATTATTCGTTAAATTGTGTCGTCAGTCGAAACTATCTGGACATCTCGTTACGTAGTTAAGTACACGTAGACGTAGTTAAGTACACGTAGACGTCCATCGTAGAATGTACCACTTCCGGAAGCGAGCCACTTACATCCATGCTGGGCACTTCTTCAGCGCATGTCGGGTCGTCTCCTCGGCATATACATCACAATAGTGGCATTTCGCTGTGGGCTCCTTTACCACCATACGAAACAGATACCTCCCGTAACAACCGTGTCCCGACATAATCTTTTGCGGTGGTAGAGCCACGCAGCTGCACTCGCTGCTGAACGGGCCGGCTCGAACCGGATCAGTACCACGACCTCACAGAAAATCGGCGTAAAGCGGAAGTGTTTTTGCTTCTGCGTTTCGTCCGGTGAGTGAGGTGG
>DWHO01005099.1:0-10550 GCA_018247575.1 Eurytides lysithous rurik | reverse complement strand
GGAGAGAGGGGTAGGCTATTATTATCTAGGAAAATTTGTGTTGTATTTTTTTAAAGTAATGTAATATAATAATATCTGATCTGAAATAGGGATATCTGAGACGAAACCGCGGACTTGATTGAATAAAGTAACAGTGGGCAAAAGGTAATGCATTTAATGCAATGTATTGTCAGACGCAGCTCTTACCATAAGGCGCGCGACTTTTTTATCTTCCTGCTAAAACTCACAGGATAAAAAGCTATAAAGTAAATTCTCACTTTATAACGTATACTAGAGTATATCAGCATATACAATAGTATAGTAGTACCAGTACATCAGATATAAGCTAGAAATAGAATATCAGCTAGAGCTCATTCTATTCCTAGCTTATATCACTAATTGGTCGTTTTGTAAATAAGGTTGAAAAATGTCAATAACATCATTCATGTTATAGATATCTATAACCGGCAATTATTACTAATATTTATGAAATCTGTAATATTTGCGAATGAGAACTGCTTTTACTGCTACTAGTAAAAGAAGAGAAAAGCAAATTATTCGTAATTGCAATGTTGTTAATTAATATGATTGGCGATTCAAGATATATTCTTATGATTATTTAAAATTAAAAATATAATTGATAGTAAAATTTACATAGCAGACACCATTAAGTCTATAAAAAAGCAGATGATAATAAATCGAGTAACTGTGTTACAGAAAAGAAAACTTAATAGAAGTTATGTGATATTACTTCTCGTAATAATACTTAATGTATAATTGCCAGATGCTCTTATGGCAAGCAAAAATAACAATGGGCAATCATTACTCACTGTAGAAAATGTAAATTATAAGTAGCTTTTAACTGACGGTGACTGTGAGATTTCGTAATGTTAAAAGAAATAAAATCAAAATACCAACAGCAGCGACTATTATAAATATTTCGGTTGAAAGAAATAAAATTGATTTGATTTCTCTTAACCTGGCGCTGATCAATCGACGAGCGGAATTTACCATTCACAATGCACATCGGACGATTTTAAAGTGATAAAAGTAATGCACAAAGCGTGTAAGGTATTCGCCAGTCGCGTGACTCAATGTTTTATCGCTTCTCCACCAGTCATATCGCGATGTATGCATTTTATCGTGAGCCACCGACTACTGGCTGGCTGATGAGGTTAACTTTTGCCAGAGTCATGGCTTTCCTCGCTCTTCTCACAGGGCTTTTCGATTTATTCGCGATTAATTCACCGAACAAGCAGTGTCGGTACTTCCGTGCAAGCCCAGAAGCCCGTCTTGCCCTACTAAGAAGTAAAATTTATAAATCTTTATTAGCACATAATTCCCGAATGATTTATTTTTAAATTTTTGCGGTGTTGGAATGAATGAAAACAAGTGACTCGTATGAACATTGCGTCATGTAATTCGGATACAATGTTTCCTCGATGACGTGCCAAATGCTTCTTAGATTACCGTGAACGTTATCGTATGATGTCGTGTTTTCGATAATTTTAATTGTAACACAATTAAATTAGCACATGGAAGTCACTAATGCATTAGTAACAGCTTTTTGTTATACATTTGTTGAATAGATTTCATGTTTACGATGCCTTGTTAAAAGTTTATCGTGATGTAAAATCGTTTAAGTAATTTCAAAATTATGTAACAAGAACGTACATTGAGATTTTTTTTTAATTGTTTTATATCGAATTAATTTTTTATATCAGGTAAAAAAAATAGTAGTAGTAAAAGGTATTTTTTTATGTAAAAGAATACAAAACATTATAATTTTGATATAGTGAGGTATTATTAGAAAAGTACTAATTTCTTAAAACTATACTCTAAGTTTAGTCTGTTGTTTCGATGTCTGATGTGAATCAATTTTTGTTCTAATAATATTTACTCTACAACGAAACATCCATTCGCTAAACACCGAGAGATCACTTCTAAAATTGCGCGCATAATACGTGCGTGGGAATTGTTGATCGCGTTTCAATATTTACCTTCGTATTTGACAATCTTGACGGCTACTACTTGAACTTATATCAATGGCTACTCTCGAAAGTTGACGTTCTACCAATTCCCGTTGACGGTATACTTCAGCTATCTCCCGAGTTGATTGAACCGCCTTCTCTGTTTGCCAACGGATATTCGGTGCAGCTTTATCGATAAGTTCCCATTGCTCGTGAAATGTGTCGTCATAAATGATTTTGACTGTTACGCGCCATCATTGCGAAAGCTATTACAGTAACGCTGTATTCTTTCGTCGATACATAGCCATTTTCTTTCAATAATATAGTGGTTAGAGCTCTTCACTGCAAAGTCGAAGGTGGGTTCGAGCCAGCAGCTGGGACGAGCAGAGGTATTTGTTCTGCGTCTGGGTGTTAATTACTCGTATGTATGTAAGTTGTCTGGGCACTATAATATCCCAAACTAGGCAGAGCTTCTGCCTAGTTTGGGATCAAATGGCAATGTGCGAGATATTAGTTCTTTATTCTTTTTTATTACTTAGCGGCTAATTGAACAACCACTCAGCTGATAACAAAAAGTACCTCAGTGCAACTCCCACTAGTCGTTGTTTATGCTAAACAGATTGTTTAATATTTTAATTGACGGCGCTCGTCAATCTGGGACATAAATGGAATATGAGAAATATAAGAAAATACATTTATTTCTTTAAAACCATTGATTCTTAAACAGAATGGAATACAAAAGCAGTACTGCCAAGTTATGGTTATAATACTGTATAATAAATCTTTCCCTGTATCTAGTCATAAGGAAAGATTTTTTTCCTTCCTCTTAAATTGTCTATTAAAAAAAAGAGTGCTTTTCTATTATAAAGTTGGAATTCAATAATTATGAATTAACATCAATGTTATAAACCGACATGTTTTTATGAAAATGGAATCATCGAGAACTGTTATTATAATTATACAAAATTGTTATAAGCAATACGATACTATATTAACTCTTAATGAGAAAATGCAATTTATTACGCACGGTTTTTTTTACGGTATTTTTTTTCTATCGCATATTATTTTCTTTTCCTATTAATAAAGATTATATCAATTCATGTTACGTTTTTTGAGTCATTCATACGAGGAAAATACATAGAAATGAATGTTCCATTATATTACCGATAGTAAAACGACCTATACAGAAAGTCCGATAGATTTCCTACGAATCCCAAACAAGCATTGTACAGTCAGCATTACAAATCTTTGATGAATCAAATATTTGCGGCATTGATCTTTTCCAAGGAGCCGAAAGACGCGGCGTCCGGTAGAAAGTAAACAGCGTATTTCAATAAATAATCGCGATGACGCAATGCGTTGATAAGATTGTGGTTATTTACGCATAATTTTGTACACTAACAAATGTCTCATATAATTTGTCTTAGAATGAGTAATCTAAGCTGCTAACAGTTTTTCACACCAATTTACACATACCTTATAAGTAAGTATGTCCCACTGCTGGGCTGGCCTATATACGGAGGATGAAGAATTTCCCTAAATAAAAAAGGAAACTAGTTCTAAAACCTATCACCAAACGCTACCAAACAGGCTTAGATACGGATAGAAATTTACAATACCACATTATTAAATTTCCAATACACATTATTTTATCAATAATGTGACCCCAATATCATTACATTCATGAAAACCTGAACCTTACTATATTAGTTGCGTTCTGGGGCTAACGAGAAGAATTTTAATTTATCCTAAAGATTTATACTACTTTATACTACTACTGAAGCAGTGACCTTTTTAGCGATGGCATTTAACGATCAGAAAAAGCGTTCACATCGACAGGCACCTTATGTTACAACGTATTTAAATAGGTCATCATGGACTGGGAACAGACTTTGACGGTTTGTCGCTTTTTATAACGCCAACGTTCTCAAGGACCCTTCCTACGTCTTCCTCTTGTGTTCCTACGATATGTGTTCCTACTAAGTGTAGTAACACTGAACCACTTTGTTTGTGTTACTGCACTTAATAGGAACAAAAACAAGGTGCTTCATAGCAGTAACGGTTAACTATAGCAGCATGTTGTAATTCAGTGTTTAAAACTAATAAGACAGTACTAAGTCAGTATTTTTATTGTGCATTCATTAGCTACAATTGTGCACCGCCGTTCTTAATTTTTAATAACTCCTATCCGTCCAAAGGTTGTCTGGAAGAAATCACTTTAGCGATAAGGCCGCCCATTGTTTGTTTGTTTCTAGTGTGCAATATAGCATCTATCTGTCTATCTAAGTCGTATCTGCGCTGCGCCCATTTTCCAGAAATTAAAACTTCATATTTACGGTTAGCGATTCCTTCATACGATTCCCTTCCGACCGAAACACAGTAAAGCTTATGACTTTGCGGTAGAATCATTAGCATCGGTGTACTATTTAGTCCGGTGGATTCTGTTGTAAAAAATGGTTATGTAACAAAAAATATAACCATCTGATCCATCATTACAATATGCATGCACTAAATAAGAAAGTCATCATAATCCGACGAGCCACTTCACTCGCTCGTCATTATATTTGGTTCCCAGGATTAACAGTGGCCCATCAACGCACACGCCTGGATTCATCATTATTAGTGTTACGAAAGAAGTGGGCCGCATAAAAATGTAACTTAACGGTTAGTAAACTATTCTTGCAGCTTTTTTTTTAATTGCATAAACATGATAGTGATTTTAATTTTTTCGTAAAATATGTCACTCGTACGTACCACCAACGATTTTATCTTACATAACTACCTAAAAATGAGAGTGTTGTGTGTTCACGGTTGAAGTATGAATGTGGGATTCTTCATTTCACCACTCACTATTTAATTGAAAGCCAACGACGTTAGCACTCTCATTCTTATTGCATACTTTTCAGTTCCCTTTTTTCTTGAAGAAGTTATGTTTTTTCTGTATAAATGAATACCTAACTATACTTCATTTTACGGCTACACCCAAGGGTACATCCCCTATAGTAATAAAATTATAATTTTAGTGTTCGATCTAACATTGATTTTTGTTATACAGAGATTTATTTCCAATTTTATACTGTATACATTACTATAACTTTATTGCCACGATGTTAACAATATTTTGTCGATTCATTATATTACAAAACTTTTTGTAAATTTGTAATAAAAATTCATAAATAATATATATTTGAATCAACCGAAAATTCAAATAAAACGTCATAACTCGAGCTGCAATATAGATGTTTTATTGAGATTAGTGGCGGTACTGCCATACAAGCCCAAAAGCCCGGCTTGCCCTACTAAGGAGTCAAATTTATAAATCTAAATGAGCACACAATTCCCGATTAAAACTTATTATTACTTATCAGTGCCAATAATTAAAACATCTGCGCCCTCTTTATTCTAAACCAAATTAAGTAGTAACTATTTCTTATATCTGGCGTTAAAGTTAAGTGACCACCGTGAGAAATAATCAAATTGCGGGGAGTTCCTTCCCTGATAAGAGGTTGTTTAACTTTGGAAAGATATATCTGCAACGTTTATCGACTTCACAGCGTAGTGAGAAAATGGGCTCAGAATTTGCCTTTTCGTGAGATTACGATAATAGAAATGATAAGGCAGTTTAGATAGGTATTGAAATTATTCAGGTCAGGAATCCAATTTAAAATTTTGTAAATACAATATTTAATTCATAAACAAATAGATATATTATTGTAATCAAGAGTGAAAGATTATATGTCTATATATAAGTATAATAAAGGATATTGTCAAACGAACAAACCCGAATGCAATGTTTAGTATAATATACTAAACATTGCATTCGGGTTTGTTTGCGTGGATTTTGAATTTAAAGTAGCAATTCCATTGTTCCTTTGTGTACTGCAGATAAAAACATATCCCTGATTGATAAATTCTTCAGAGATAACGCATATAGTCTTAGAGATATAGTTTTACCAGAATATTCTATTTTATTAGTATAGCGTGGCCATTCGATGCATTCTACGGCGGAAATTAATAGCTAGTTAACTGTAAGCATTATATCCTGATGTTAGATAATGTTATATATTGAAACTGTTAATTTCGCTAAGTAATTTTATACCAACCAAGGACACGACATATTATATTATTTTCTGAAATGACATTTAATTTCAAAAGACAAGTTGCAACATACTTATTATATTATTACATATTTAATATTTTAATTAATTATAAATGTTATATCATAATTTATATTTTATTAAAACAAATTACATTTGAATTGCATGCTATGCCATATTGCACCATTGCCTCTTAGTTCAGATAATATTAAACAAGTTTATAGTTTGTTATATCTTTGCCATAGAACATATAGCATTTTACAACGTTGTTAAATTTATCGAACATGTTATGACCAATAAAGTAGAACTTGATAGAATTGTCTAAGATTTATCGAAAATAAACAATTATAAGTTAAAATAACTTGCTGCCTTCGTCTCATCCAACTAGTGGAAACTTAGCATTATTACAGGTTCGTTGATCCGATGAAGCTTTACAGAGCTTCAACGGCTAAAAGCATCAACGTCAGACCTCATACGACATAAGACGCCGCTTGCTTCAGCATTGCCGTCAAAGAATATAAAACGTCAAAGCTTGCATAGCGAGACAATTGTTTTAGTTCGTGCTTTTTCCCCCTCTTGGTTCGCTTCGACCACGCGCCAGCGTCGTAAAACGATTTAAGAATAACAATAAGTTATAAATAATAAAGAATATTGTCAATTATTTACGGATCATAACAGCGATGGAGCGTTTTCGGAAGGTCTCTGAGCTCTAATGGTCGTAGTTAAAACGAGAGACGTTTTTGCTCGCAGTTTATTGCGTTCGGAACTTTTTGTCGCGTTGCGTAATAAATTCTACTGAAGGTGCTGCGTTGGCATCCACTACTAGGTAGTTATTAGTGGAATTGTTTTATAACCTTTAAATATGGTGGGGTCATACAACAAAATATTAAATAGGTTAGAGGCGTTTTAAATACAATAAAATATTGTAATTCGAATCATTCCAATTATTAAATGTAATACCAATCCGTACGCCCAAAAATGGTAATGACCTCTTATATGTCATGAATGAATAACACGAGATTGAAATTGATTTTCACAACGCTATTCTCTTATGACATGGTGATTCTCACTGTAGTACCCTGGAGACATTTATTTTTAAACCTGAAAAACAAGAATGTTCCAATATAACCATTGACAAAGGGCAGTCCTCCTCTATTCAGAGGGAATTAGGGCACAGACCACCACGCGGCGCCACTGCGAATTGGCGGACTTCAAATATTTAAGATTATTTTTCTATTGTTTCTTAAATATGCAGATTTGCATTTGATTGCAACTGGCAAATCAGCACTTAAAATTGTTAGTTATAAATTGACAAATCCATCGTTGTCGGCACCGGGATTTGAACTCAGCTTGCTCAAGTATATTGAATTAGAAGCGAGCTCCCGGACACTGAGTTACAACGGCTTTGTTTTGTTTATATTACATATATAACCATTGGACGGTAAAAAACTTGCCAATGCTGTCGTACTCAAGATGGATAAATAAGTCCTCTATACTGTACGTACCATCTATGATTTCCTAGTCTAAGATATTATTTAAAGACTGTATGTTTGATACACACTAAAAGTTGAGCTTACTAAGATAGTGGTAGGAGATAATGGTAGAAATAGTCACCCGACCCTTGCTCTATAAAACACGTCGTGTGGCTACTACGCTATACTGTACTATACTTGTAAAATTGATTATACATCATAGACCGCTTAGAATCTATTTTTCCCCCGGTGGTGGCAAAGATAGCTAAAATGGTAGCTGTTTGTCAGTAATTATTTCTAGGGATAAACACAATTTTAAGATTAATTGTAGTTCGAAGGCTGCTAGGTGACGTTTAGGTTAATAGCGCATTATATGTATGCATACCATAAATATTATTAGACAAAAGCGCAATAGATAGATATAGTGTATCTACTCAAGGTTGTAGGACACGAGAACAAATAGTGGTCATATATTTTTTACAATGGCACTGGATTGTTAATGGCTCCACACAAAAAAATTTGCTGTAGCGAAAAAAAAAACAGTTTCACTTTAGATATAACATTGGTTATTGGAATTATTTTGCTGGCGGGAAACAGGACGTAAAAAGGCCGAAACCATTGTTCTTTGTTTAAACAAAATACATTCATCTCACAAGTTCGCAATTAACGATTCCAAGTAAGGGTCCGTAAAAAAATAATAATAATACAATGAGGCACGTGGATGATGTATTTCTATATTATTCAGTGAAAAATCTACGCACACGGTAGGAGTTTTTAAAGCCGTTTTATATAAATCTCTACGAAGAAGCAAAAAAAGATATCATAATATAATAATTGTAACTTCATTACTATCTATAATCTTATACCCCTTAACACATTCACTGCTGTCCCAAAAAATCTTTCAATACAGCGATGCGACTGGAAAGTCGTGTGGAAACACGCTAGGCGAGTTTTTTTTTTATAATTATGTACTAATTTTTTTGACCAAATATATATATGTGTTGACCGCACGGGCGACCCGACAGGAAAACACACCGGTGTGTTTACCGCACTGCGAGGCGCGATTTATTTCGAACACACATTTGTGTTAAGCCGGACGCGCGGTTCGGAATTTTTTCACACAACGGCTGTGTTTCAGCAGTAAATCTGTTAATTGAAATTACGCACATTTTTTTTTCATTAAGATACAAAAATATAAAAATAATACAAATTTTTATGCAACGCCTTTTTACTAATTAACAGATTTGGCTTTTGTTAATTATAATTATTAAATATAAATCAAATAAGAGACCGACCGAATCATTACCAACATTATAAATCACAAAGTGTGTTTATAGATTACTTGGTGTCTTCTTCTTTCGCACGTATGTTGAATGAAGAATCATTATATGAACATGGACTGAATACAGGTTAATCAGCGACCGTTGCAGCCAAATAATCCAAACAAATCCTGCTGCTGTGTCAGAAAATCTAACGACACAATTAGCATGCAACTATATCAAGTGTATTCTAACTGGCAATAACAAATTATCTGGCCAATGTATTCCGTTATTAGAACACCACGATAATCAACGCTTATCACGCTAAATGTAAGCCCCCACATATTATCTCAACGTCACTCGACATGCGAAATAATAAAAGCTGAGTGGGCATTTACGGTAGTTGTTACAATGCATTTGGTTAATTAGAAAATATTTTTTCTGTTATAAGGTTATTTATTAGGAGATTAAATGGGTAAACGAGCAAGTCGCTCACCTGATGGTAGTGTAATGTAGTGACACGCCTGCCTATAATAACACAGTCTGCTTGGCCCAGCACCCGGTGATTTAAGACGTCATGCGCTGGAAACATTCTCTTTTAAACAGTAGAGCTTATATATTAGTTTGACGGTAGAACAACTGGCAACACAGTACTACTCTAGACGGACTCTGCAAGAGTCCTACAAAGTTTTTGTTCTTTTAAAACACTGCCCCTATTGTATGATAGAAATAGCTTGTGTTATAAGGGCGTTTTACGTACATAAATTTTAAGCGGACAAACACCCAGATCCGAAGCAAATATCTGTAGTACGTACAAATAATTTCCCCGGGTGGGAATCGAACCCACGACCTGCGACCTCGGAGCCAATAGCTTAGCATCTGCGCCAAACGATCATCAAATTTCACAACATTCAATGCAGCTATTATAGCCTTTTCAATTTTTGTTGCGATTTTAAATGGTTTTTTAACAGTGTTTTTTTATATACTCTTTTTATATAAACCTTCTGTAGACATCAATTTGTGATCATAAACGTCAACAGCCGTAAGTGAGTAATAAACTGATAATCAATTGCTGATTGAGAACTTTCAACAATGCTAAGGAAATAATCCTTTTACCCTACTTGTTAATTGTTACTTTTTTTCGGTTTGTTATTTTTTTGTTTATATCTAACACTCGTTTTTTTATTATTGGTTTTTATTTAAAGTTTCTGTCATTTTGTTTATGTTGCAAATAAATAATTATTAACTCAGAGGCTATACTAATGTTAGAAGCATGACCCACCACGCTTTCTCAATACGGGTTAGCGAATTCTCATACATCATCTATAATTTTTTTTCATCGTTCCTTAGACATGCAGGTTTCCCTAGGATGGTTTCCTTACTAGTCGAACACGTTGTAAATTAACACTAGAAATTGTTAGTTACAAAATAACAAATATATTTGTGTCAGGTTATTGTGATCAGGTTGCTCAAGTGTGTCTATTAAATTAAAAGCGACCACATAGATGCTTAAACATTTTTATGTGCTTGTAAATAACCTGAATATTAAAATCTTCCGACTGTGTTTATATTTCTCTTGTACCTTTTCTTAGGCGAATGAGATATAAATAATAATATAATAATAACAATAATATCATGGGACATCTCACACATTGCCATCTAATCCCAAAACTAGGCAGACCCTATACTATGGTGTTCAGAAAACTGATATACATACTTATATATTTTTAAATATATACTTATATAGATAATTAACACCCAGACACAGAACAA
>DWHO01005098.1:0-10550 GCA_018247575.1 Eurytides lysithous rurik | reverse complement strand
CCCACGACCTCCGTTTTGTAAAGCGCGGGCCTATACCACTAGGCCACGGAGGCAGTAATATATAAGCAAACAGTAACATTTTGTTTTGTATTGTTGTTTCTAAGTGGGGTCAGGCCGATCATTTCCTGAAAAATAAGATGGTCCATGCGTCGGATGGGGTTGTAAACAGTCGCTCCACGCTTCTTTTCGACGCTATCTAGTGCTGGCTTGGAGGAGTCGTAACTGAGAGGCCGGTAAAATGCCACCGCCTCCACACCTGATCTCTCTACGGTCGTATCGTGTCCGCCCCATCGGACTATGAGAGTAAAGGAAAAGTGATTGCGCAGGTTTCTGTGCAAACGCTTCAGCCAAAAATATTTTAGATATTTTTAAAATTTAGCTTATATGTTATCTGCATTATTTTGGTATACTATCACTTCTTTTTATTCAATACATACAGTTATGGCTCATAGTGAGTGCACCAGTTTCAATGAATGTAACGCAGATGCTCTGCGTTTACTCACATCAGTGATTGATTTCGTACCTAAAAATTTTTTACTGTTTTTTAATGTTTCAGATGGCAACCAAAGTAAGCTTTATATATTGATCTTTTACCATGAAAGATTTTACATCTCCCAAGTAAGCCATGCCATGAATGTTTGTGTGATCGAGATCAAAATTACTATTTTGTATTTTAGTTTTAACTAGGTACTTTGTATTCTTTTTCGCATATTTTATTAAAATAAATATTTATATTTTTCTGTTCACTACCATTCCATCACAAAAAAAAAAATTAACGGCCAAAATTAAATCTGATTATACTGTAATGTTGGTTTTCTCATATTTGATAGTTTTATACGAAATTTGTTGTTTTTTTTAATCACCTTGTCAGCTAATTTATAAGGATATTTTTATAGGGTTTTTGTAAAATGTGTAATGAAACCTTTTTTCCTTTTCAAAAAGAATTCAGAAGCATGAATTGTCTACGTCGTTGACTAGACAATTCTGTTAGTTAAAAAATGTTTTGACTGGTTTTTCGGAAACTGGGCATTATTGTTACATAAGCACACCAGCGAGCCAGAGAGATGCGAACGGTGGTGGGGCGTGGGTCAGGGACATAGCGGCCATGACCACGGTCAATGGCGGCGCTTTAAAGTACCCGCCGAAATGAACAGCGTTGGTTGAGTGTTGCCATTTTGGGAATATTCACTCGATGTTTTTCTTAAACCGCTGGAAGAAAATTTTAAAGGAACATATATCTTTTAAGATCTTTGGAAATAGTACAGATGGGGCCAAAAAGTACTTATAGAGATTTACAATAAAATATATTATATGAATATATTTTTGTGATTTTATTTGCCTAATTAATCTTAAACGTAAATATATCTACCTCACTAAAGTAAATATAATATTTTTATTTATACTGTTTAGAAATTTGACCAACTTTGTTTGTCCTAATTTCAAGGAAGAATGTATAAATCAATAAAGAAAAAAAAAACCCTGCATTATTTAACGCCTAAATAACTTTGAATTAACATTTGAACAATACTCTGATTTGTTATCGTTATGTCGTGCGTGCGTTATAGATAAAGTTGCAGTCAGCCTATTCCGTTACATTTAATTAGGAGAGATAAGAAGTGAGCGCGGGTATGAGGGAAGATGGTGCGGTGGGGTGGGGTCCATCTTGTCATTGCATACAGCTAGAGGTGACATTGGTCGGTCACCGAACCTGCCAACGGCCTTGTATTGTGTCGACTAATGGGCCGGCGGCTGCCGCTAACCCCCCTCCACCCGCCCTGGCATACTCGGTTGCTGTTGGTATTACCATGTTTATTTTCTTTCCCAGGATTAGTGATGTTTCCACTTTTAAGCAAAAACTGAATTTAACACAAGAATTTTAATTTTACGTAATGTTGTTAATAAGAATATTAATGTACATTACAAGGATTTTCTAATTTCAACTAAAGTTTTTTTTTTAATTTTTTGAATGGTTTTTGCTTTTGCAGTACGGAAATATTTTTTTTTCAAAATACATAGACATTATTGTTACACGAAAAATAAAGTATCGAACACATCGACTTTCCTCATAATAATTTATCCTGGATACGTAATTCTTTTACAAAAAAACAGCCTGTATCTTCAACGCCCGTGTGATTGACGATTATAAGCTGTAAGAGTAATATTTAAGTATTTAAATAATAAATTATTTGATAAATGGAAATGTTTATTGTCGTACAATTTTATGTTATTTAATTTATACTGTCGTACAAAACATCGTAATTATGTTAAATTTGGCATATTTTATACACGGTACTACTAGTATACTTAAATGAACCCCATGATCCTCATTTACGTTAGTTTGTCGTAATTTTTGCTAATAAAATTAGTAATACTTTTTTATATACTAATGAAGGCAACATTGTACATGTGTTATTTGAAGATTATATAGTTATAGAAATGTGATTTATCTTTGGCAATATAACACAGTTGTAAATGTGTGTGTAATTTTTTTTTTATACCAAAGAAGTAACTTTTACTTTAAAATCTTAACAAATGCTAATATTTACTTATTCCTATTAGCTATTAACATAAAAACAAATATGAAGAATGCATATTTACAAGCAGGTAAAAAAAAAGACTTTTTAAATATATCCACATACTATTTTTGTATACGTATTACTCGCTCTTAAATCTATATAGTACCACAGATCCGATCTAGTTTCTTCGCTTAAAAATTAATTCTTAATCGACTTATTGACCGCGTTAAATAGAGGTCACAGATTACAAACATACTAAATAATATATTCAAACTAAAATCTGGTAAATTCAAATAAAAGTAGGACTTTTCTCCATTATGGTGTTCAAATCTTCAAGTTCTTTCATTAATACGAATCCGAATCACTTTAAAACATTAGTATGATGTTAATGCTTTTAGTCTATGTGACTTTGTGCAACTTTCTTGAGATACCGAACTCTTGGAAACACTAGGTTTCCTACCACTTGGATAAATCATATATGTGCTGAATCCTGCATTAGTCATGCATAGGTTGGCAAAAACACGCGAAGGTTGAAAAAATATGGATGTAGTGTAGTGGCGGTACAACGAATAATTTATTTTTAATTTGAGCGTTGCGGGAATCATGTGCTAATTAAAATTTATAAATTTTACTCTTTAGTATGACAAGCCGGGCTTTGGGTCTTGTATGGTAGTACCGCGGCTGGTGGTATCTAACCTTAGACTGAACAGTAGTATACACTACTATTGCTGAGAGTGGTGTGAAATCTGCTGCGTGTACCACGAAACACGGTTTGGTTTCGCCGTGCTTGGAAGCAAGGACAAATTACGGTATTTTATAGAGGAACCCTTCATCGGTGTGTAGTGTTATTTCACGAGTCTCCCGACGGTGGGTCCTGTCAACAGATCTAGGACATTTTCGGTTATTCAACCGTATATCTTACAGCATCACTGTGTTACTACTCGGTGGGTGATTTTGCCAGCGAGTAGTAACACAGTGATGCAGCCAAATTACTGGCACAGATATAAACCATCACACATTTCCTAGTGCTAGGAACAGAGCCAAGCAAATATAAACTCGGACAATTCAAAATACTGTATTCAGTATGTGGCGCTGCATTATAACAAACAATCGTGTAGTTTACTTTCATACTCATTGATCAGCAAGTCTTCATAAATAATTTTTTTCACCAACATTTGTCTGAGTTTCATCAAACGCTTTGTTAAAATTTACCTAACATTATTTAACTGCTTAAAAAATATGCTTTGGTGGAAAATAAATGGAGTCGAAATTATCTTTCAGACAACATCATTTAAACATTTATAAAATCATGCGGGTTAAATTTGTATTAGTAAAAAATATTTAAAGTTAAATATAGCCAAACTTTTTAAAATTAATTTTAATTATAATGAAAGAAACCCTTTTTATTGTAATTTCTACTTGCAAAGAAAAATCTTCACTGCAATTGTGTTAACTTTGAGTGGACTCATAAAACATTCTTTTCTTCTTTGCGTAAGTATAAATATATTCAATTTATCTAATTTGTTAACTAGATTATGACAGGTTTTTGTCAGATGGACAAACAAATTATTATTTTATCCAGTGATGTATATAATAATTTGTAAACACGGCATTAAAGCGCCTTATTTCATATCGCTCGATGCGCCTCTAGCTTCAGATGTGCGTCTATAGCATAAGACATCTTAGGTATATATAAAATTGACATTTTAGTAAAAAATGATTTTAATCTAGGATTACAATGGGTTCCATCACACATAGGATTAAAAGGAAACGATGAGGCTGATCGCATTGCAAAGACGGATTACGAAAAGAAAAACGATTAATTTTATTCCCCATTGTTTTAATCAGTTGTCGAAATAGAAAAAAGCTTGTCATACACATGGAAAGAATACTTTGATGAAAGAAGTACAGATAAAGGGATATGTTATAAAATAATAATATCCGAGCCATCACATGTTCCATGGTTCCAGAATACTATGTTTAGTAGGAAACTATTAGTTACCACTTAAATTAAGGGAGATATTGTTATTGGAATGTATTAAATATAGTAAAGTAGCCAGTGAAGATTTAATAAGATCTTTAAAACTGAATGTTTTAATGTAGGTACCTTTTACCACATACTGTCTAAACCTAGTTCTAAGGCTGCTTATTATTTATATAAATTTGTTCAGTTGCGTTTTCCTTGTACTAATTAATTGTAAATAATGTTTCTTGTAATTTGTTAATATGTTTAGAGTAAGGGGTCCGATAGGACTGACATACCTATATATTTGTGTAAAAGTCCCTAAAGAAAAAAAAGAGAAAAAAACGGCATTCCTCGTCTATATGCACTTATCTCTTTCAGTGGCGGTACTGCCATAAAAGCCCAAATGAGTGGCTTGCTCTGCTAAGGAGTAAAATTTATAAATCTTAATTAGCACATTATTCCAGGAGAATTTAATTTTAAATTTGAGCGTTGCGGGAAGTATGTGTTATTTAAGATTTATAAATTTTACTCTTTAGTAGGGCATTTGGGATTGTATGGTAGTACCGCCACTGATCTCTTTGGGTAGAAGAGATTTTGGTAAGAAAAGATTCTTGACTGATTCATAATAGTGATACGTTTAGAAGGTGAATATTCGAATAACACAGAACGAAGATAATTTGACATCGATTTTGTTATGTTGAGGATCACTACTGTAAAAATTGACTTACGAGCTATTTTAATCACTATGAACGCATTAGTGGACAATTTACATCGATATTTTTTTCTGAGTCAGAGTTATTTGTTGAAGGAAATCGGAGACATATCTGCCAATTGCTATTCAAAAAGTTAGTAATTTAAATTCTTCATTAGCAATAATAGTCTTTTTTTTAAACAAAAAGGAACTAGTATTGTAGCCTCTTGAAACAACATATACAGTAAAATTATAAAAATGAACTTTTACATGTACTTCTAGTGTAGCGAGTAGACTCGCAGCAGTGGTAGGACTATTTTGTAGAACTCGCCTGGGGAAGCTTCATTGTCAGTTATCTAACCGCAAAACGGCAAAGCATTGCATGTAGTAGGTTCGGGCAATATCTTCACATACATAGTAAGTACTGGGCATAGAGATACATAATCTTATAAATATAGGCGAGGATCGTAGTGTTGAACTACATAGTTTAAAATAAAAATTGGTATTGTGCTGTTGTAGGCAAGTGTATTGCTATTCTCTTCTTTATATTATTATTCTATATATATTAGTCTTGCGTGATTTCATACTTTTCTATAAATATATAATCAATGCAATTAACCAATTCCTTAGTATATGTAATTAAACAAAATAATAATTTATACTTGCCGAAACAATCGTTTTGCAAGAGCAAAGAGAGGAAAATATTTTAGGTTGATTTAACACTGTAAGCGCTGCAAAAGCATTTTGGTGCTATCGGTAAATGATAGCCCTTAGGTTTTGTTAAAAATTTATGTTCGTATTTTAAAGCAAAACGTTTTTATTATGAACCTGTATATGTGTATGCAAAAGATCTGTGGCGCTTTGTTCGCGTAGACCTTTATCTTAAGCCCCATACACAAAAAAAAAGGAATCCAAAAGAGATTCAATCATTTAGTCTACTACAAGTGATAACTGCACTTAATTTTTTAAATGGAATTATTTTGAAAAATATAGTACTTTCTTTGAATACGAGTAAAACTTTCTATTCTCTATCTGAACAGATCCTAATTTTTGAACGAGTAGTGGTAGTTTTTAACGTTCATAGATGCCTTAATTTAAACGTCAATTAACGCTAATTTTTATTTAATAATTATAATATTAATTTTAATATTAAATGATTTTACTGGGGCGACAAACTTTAACATTAAATAAATCAACGTTCAAAGTATAAACATAGAAAAAGAGCTTTAAAACAGTCCTACAGCTCGGCAGTATAACATACAGTGTTTTTATTCCGAGAAAAGTCCATTGTTATTTCTGTTAGAACTTTCACGTCTAATTAAATATTCCGCTTTTCTCTTGTCACAATACTTACATTTTCAACAGCAATATTATTTTTAATTTACTGTTATAATTATTAAGGACATATGGAAAGTACCTACGCGCGGACAATAATCTGAAAATATTTTCTTTCCTGTTCAAATTGAAATTGATATACGGATTATTTTACGTTATTGTTTTTTATTTTTTTAAATATCATTTTTTTCTTATTTTTCAATCCAATAAAATGCAATTAAATCCCTAAAATTTATTTTATTTTAACAATATGTAGTATTACGTAAATACGAGATATCATTATATTTTTCTTTTCTTGTCAAATGTAAAATTTAGTACCTACTGAGGAAATATGACGAGCAGGTGAAGATAAAGTTCGCTACTACGCATCGACATCTTTGTTAGATAAGTTTGTGTAATCATTGCCGACCTTTTATTTTGAAGTAAGTTTTCTTTTTGAGGGTTTATAACCCGTTAAAATGTAGATATCTTTAAGTAGGAGCATCGAGGAAATTGTGAGCATTCCGGTACATGGGCCATGAACAATCGTCGGACAAAAATAGAGTGCAGCTGGCAACTGATCTATTGATTAATCGATGAATAGAGTTTACGATGGCAGAGCCACACAGCTGCCCCCGCTGCTGAATGGGACGGCTCAAACCGGATCAGTACTACTAGGAAGGAGAGTGGAAAAGGAATGGGAAGGGAGGGGTTGAGCTACTGGCCCCCGGCCACCTCATTCACCGAACGGAACGCGCAAGCAAAAACACTTCCACTTCACGCCGATTTTCTGTGAGGTCGTGGTACTTATCCTGTTCGAGCCGGCCAATTCATCGGCGGAAGCCGTGGTACCTTTCAGATTGTTTTACGCCCGCCCATAGTGTGCTACGCTCATCACACAGAGATTTATGATGTTATAACTTTTTGACCAATTATTACGTTCGCAACATTGCCCTTTAGACCGTTACACTTGCACTTATACTTGCACATTACTGCTTAGCAACAGAATAAAGACGCAACGGAATAAGCAATAGAGTCTTATCACTTACAAAAACTAATGATGAACCATCACATTCGTGCGTCGATGGCTATATTCATTGACACATATTGAATTATTTTATAAAAACGAAAAAAAAAAACTTCGCATGTTATCTCGAATCCTCGTTTTCTTAAATATTATGTGACCTTTTTCCATATTTGCATTGATCGAATCATTTGATAGATTTTCTTTGAGATTCTGATGTGTTTGTTTTTTAATTGAATGCGCGTACATTATTTTATCATATGTTGGTATAACAAAGCTGAATGCTTTTAAATGGAATTAATGTTATAAAAACAATAAATGTATCAACAAGACGGAAATAGATTTTGCTAAAAGCAGTTGTTTATACATAAATCAGATTTTAATAGTTACTTACCACGTAAGTGTTAATTTCATCGTCACTGTCAGAAGACTTAAAAATGGTAAAGTAAAATAACTCAACATTTAATAAGCCGATAATACACATTCTATCTTGATTATTAATAGTCTTATTAAGTCTTATGAAAAAGAAGTAAATTGTACTGCAATACACAATTCACGAATTTAGTAAATAAAAAAAACGCAATTAAACTGAATTTAGTAAATAAAAATTTTTTCGTTCTTTTATACCGCAAATAATAAGGAACGTCAGAAAAATAAATTTCATTCAAATAAGCCTTTAGACAACTACAACATCAACAAACAAAGAAGAAAGCTTCGTCTAACGTAATTGAAATTGGAGAATGAAAAAGACGGAAATAACTTGTGTTATTCTCACTTACACACACAAATTGCATCTATAGAACAGAACTGTTTTCCAGAGTTGTAGTTAGTAATATGAATTTGTTCAATTTGTTAACATATTTCTTTTATTTAGACAAAATATATAAGAATTATTTTTTGCTAAAATGCATACAGATTTATTAATTTAAACTCAACATTGTTAATTAATCTAATAAGTACGCAACAAATGTTTCGTGAAATGCTATGTGTGTGCCGATTAGTGGCGTTGCGTATTAATAGAACAGACGCCTTCAATATTCACCTAACGGCAACACTACGACGTATGGCATTACAAATGCATTGCCACGTATGATATAATATTCATAAGGTAACTTAATACGTCTGTTTACCCATGTCGACGTTAAACTTTATGCTAAGCAATAAGTTATACTGCATATATATTGTCTTAACAGTTTCTGTTATTTTATTGAAACTGCGCATTTACTAATAGCTATATGTATTTTTAAGTTTCGAATTATCACTAGCCTCTCAAGTTTGCGCCTCGTTTTTATGAACGTCATATTTTTCAGCTCTATAGTCACTTTTATTAAGAGACCTAGTGGTGCCTTAACCTAAATCAGTATTCACGTAGTATTTTTGCACTCTGTGTAAAAATATAAAGCAGACAAATTGGAGGCGTGCATGCGACAACTTTGATTATTATCTAAGGATCACATGTTAGGATATATGAATATTTACACTATTCAAATATCATATTTAATAGTTTAAGCTAGTTATTAGTTCTTATCTCGTTAATAGAATGTGGCCTCAATCACCGTAGTACAAAATTGATTTCTAGTTTAAATAACACAATAATTATAAATACATAGCCAAATTCGTGAATAAAAGTTTTCACGATGCCCTTTCGCCCCTCTTGGAAATTTGTGAGAATTTATCTGACCATTTTATGACCCGTAGGAAATAAAGTCCCGAGAAACACGAGTACAACAACAGTATGTTTTCGTAACTTTGTAGACCTTAATACTCGACTCAGTATTCATATCATAATAAACGCGTATATTGTAGAGAAGGGGAACGCAATAAAAGCATTATAATGTAAATATGGCGGCTGTGGGAGCAGCTGTTGTACGTAGCCTGGATGGTTGCTAAGCAACAGAGCTCAGGGCGCCCGCGGGAGCGCTTCTACTACGAAAATTAAGGCCGAATTATTTCAATACAATTTTTCTACTTTCGTTAAAATCTGAATATAATATTTTTAATTCTGTCTTGTTGTATACATAAGAGTCTTATTACCAAGACTGTGGACAAAACATACCGCCGTCCAGCTAAGTGGAGTGAAGAATGTCCAAAGTGATGAAAAAGAAACGATCGATAAAGAACAACTGAAGACCGAGCTCAGTGGCATGCCCGTGTTCAGCAGTAACGTTGTAGTTTTTTTTGCAATGTCCTACAAATCAACACACAAGCGTAAATTACTCAAAATAGCATATCATTGATTTGGTTTTGTGTTACGTTTCATTAGTACATCATAGCCTTACTTATGATGTGTTATGTATGACAATTTTACGGTTTAAGCAGTTTTTGCTGCTACTGAATGGGCCGGCTCGAACCGGATAAGTACCACGACCTTACAGAAAATCGACATAAACACTTCCAGTGTTTATTCTTCCGTGTTTCGTCCCTTGAGTGATGTGGCCGGTAGCCAATCCCTCCCACCTCCTTCCCTTTAAAGCCTCCTCTTTCCTTTTCCAGCTCCAACCTCTGCCTTTTTGCCTCTCCTTTCAAAAATTCTTACATACAAAAGGCCGGCAACGCATTTGCAAAACGTTGGACGTTGGAAATGTCTATGACCAGTGCTTATTGCCATTCCATTAAAAAATATCTCTGCGATTTGGAGTGAGAACGATTCGAGTTTCCATATTAGTGTGCTTGGCACGCGTAATCAGTTACCTAGGATCTTTTGACCTTAAACTTTTCACCTAGCTAGATAACCTGCTATTTGTTTATCATAGCAAACTTCTAGGGATAAACTGATCTTTAAATCCATGTTTAAATGAACTTCTTTGCTCAATGCTTCTACTAGCCATCTACTTTGTCTGACCTCTCCTTTGTTTCCCTGAAAATAATTTTATAAAATTATTATTATTATTTATTATTTAATGTTTTACTTTTTTTTATGTAGTAGGCTAACAAACGAGCAAGCGGTTCACCTGATGGTAAGCGCCCATGGACATTTGCAACATTACTGAACTTGCAAATGCGTTGCCAGTCTTTAAGGGGTAAATTTTAAGAGAGGGA
>DWHO01005097.1:0-10551 GCA_018247575.1 Eurytides lysithous rurik | reverse complement strand
GACGAGATCTATAAGGTGTGACATGATCGTATTTTCGAAGGCCGAAAATATACCTTATACAGTTGTTGTGCAGGCGTCCAAGTTTGTTAAGAAGCTCATTGCTTACATCTGGGTAACACGCATCTGCATAATCAATAATTGTTTTAAATCTGTATATACGCGCAACATTAAATGATAACCTGGTTTACCTGATAGAATTAGGCCTTGCTCGTGCCTTCTGGTCTTCAATAACTGTTCCAAACTTTACGACGGCATTGTAACCTAAACACATCTCATTTATAACCTTTAATTTTAATAGTTTTATTAAAAATAAATCCAACAATATCTAGAACTGTTTTTAAACTCAAAAATCAATGACAGTGAAATTGGAACATTTGGGCCATTTGGCCAACCTTTCTTATATAATACAAACTTTAAATATTAAAAAAAAACTAAACTTAAAATTAATAGTTGATAATCGCTGGATATATCGTTTAACATGTATTTATAAAAATCAGACGGATCAAATCAAATCAAAATATGTATATTTATTGCCTTTACATACACTTTTGAATTTTCACAGTTACATCATTTTTGTAAGGAGGCTACCACCTACTCGGAATGCAGTTCTACTGTGAAGAGCCGGCCAGAAACTTAATGGTTGCTCTTTAAAATACCTTTACAATATGTTCAGCTATAATACAATGTAATGGTCTACGTACGGCTTAATGAATTAAGCTTCCACGATAAAAAGATGGTACATGGCCATTATACGTGACAAGGCTGAAATAAACGTCGTCTCCAACATTAAAACCTCTATTTTTCATTTGATTTAGAATCACGAGTGAGGAAAGAAACTGTTCTCTGTTTTATAAATTGAGGCCTAATGTTTAGACTTTTCGGCAAGCGTTAAGAAAACATTGACAAAACAAAGTTCTTTCACACGTGAATAAAGTTTGTAGCTCATTTTTAAAGAAGTATTCTGATTGTCCGTTAACTAATGATGAACACCACGACACTGCACAAATATTGATAGTTTCGGTTTCAGAATCACTGTAGCCTACACTTAATTATTTTTCCCTAAAATCGCTTAATAACCTCTAAACCCACTCCCAAATGAAATTCAAATAGATAAATACTGAAATAATTATATCAATCCTTTATTTTTGGAAAGATTTCATTTTGGCAGTCATTTTTGTCGCAATTTTGCTAAAATATTCGAATGTGTGACTGAAGAATCTTATTTTCTATTAGCTCTATCTTTGAACTTCCCCAGCTATTATCTTTGAACATCCCCAAAAAGCAATTTGATCCAGATGAGCTCTGGTGCATTTCTACATCCTAATATTTACATTCCTTCGAATCATAGGAAAATGTCACACAAATCTCAATGATATTTGATGCTATTGAATGACCGATTCAAAAATTGTATGGAATTTTGTTATGAATTCTATTCTTGTAAAGTAAATAAAGTTTATGCGACTACAAACGACCCTCTCTGAGACTAAATAAAGCAAGTCACAATTGATCGAATATTCATGGTATTTTTTTATAAAATATAGGAAATAATAAAGATTCTCTTATCGTGCGGCATATTTTTTTAACTTTCATATTAAATTTCTCATTTTTTAACACCTGTAAAGTGCACAAGATCCAAGGGAGTACCGTGATTGGCATCTAAGGTGTTAACAAGTTCATAAGTTAATTATTACAAAGGAGACCAGACATTAGCCAATACCAGAGGACATGTTCATGTAATTACAGAAGACTATAAAAAAATTAGAAGTGAACAAAGAAAAATCGTTAAAATATGAGCAACAGCAGTTTAATAATGATTCCTAATCGGCTTTGTGCAAAAAAGTTAATTAATATTAAGATAGTTTCCATAGAGGTCCGTGCTGAGTCCAAATGCGTTTAATGTACTGTTATAACATTTGTAGTAGCTCTTTTAATGCTCCGATCGTGTACTCGCACCATTGGAATATTAATCTGGGGTTAGACTTTTTGCAACAACGCAAAAAAAGACAATGTTTTTCATAAGGAAGTGCTTAATACAAATGATTTATTTCGAACTTACTCAACGCCCGAATTATCAAATCATTGTAAAAGTGACCGAAAATTGTTAAAAAAAGCTAGAAAATTACAACTATTTACTCACGCTGTATTGCGGTATTTATTTTTGTTTATATTTAAAATAATTATTTCATCTATTCCTGTTATATTCGGTAATAAATTATGGTACATGTTGTTCACTTTTTACACAGAATTTTAAAAACCTATTTTGTATGTATTTAAAATTTATGTTAACGATGTGTGTATCTCTGACCTTGGTAACGAACAGCAGGAAAGTCAACCAGATTGACGACTTTACAAAAATCCTGCGTAGCATTAAAGAAAAAATAAATTTTAAACTGATAATCAAGACATAAAGGCTTGACCCTGACCATTCAAGCAACTAGTGATGACTTGTCATTCATATGAAACATTCTATCGCCGCTTTCATATTTAAGCTACATCTAAGTTACATAATATCATTGATTTATACTCGAAAATCTGAATTAATTCACGACATTCAATAAAAAATAAGTGTAGAACAGATCAAACATTTGATATGAGCTAGTTCCATACGCATAATAGAGTCTACAGTTGTATCTCCAATTACCTACTCAAGCAATTGCGCTTGAGCGGAACACCCACTAACCGTAACAAGTTCACGTTATTTACGTTAACATTGTTAAAGGTCGAAGCCCTGACATACTAAAAAATCTACTTTTGGTCCATCGAAAATCCCAGATAAAACCGAGCGTCGGATCATCCCATTCAAAGTTCTTACTTTTAAGCAGCAGTAATTAAAGAAGATTTTTTTTTGTATGGAGTAGGAGGAACAACAGCAAGCGGCTCACCTGATGGTAAGTGATCACTGCTGCCCATAGACATCTGCGACATCTAAGTTACAATTGCGTTGCTAGCCTTTAAGTAGTAATTTTTAAGAAGAAGGGAGAGATGGGCCACCAGCCACCTCACTCATCGGGCGAAAAGTGGAAGCAAAATCACTTTCACTTTAGGCTGGTATTTTGTGAAGCCGTACTTATCTGGTTCGAGCCATTTAGCAGGAACGGGAGTTGCTGCGTGGCTCAACCATCGAAAAATCAATCTGCTAAAAGAAAACTCGACAGTCAAAATGCCTAATACAAAATAGTTGGAAAAAATGTCGCACTAACATCATTGAACTTCCAAGAGATGAAATACCAAACAAACAAACTAAATACCAAAAAATGAGTATATGGATGGTAATATTTAAGAAAAAATCCGTTAATTAAGCTACTTAACTTACTAAATTTACTAATACTTTAGACATAACAAAATATGTACTAAATTAAGTTGTTACTGGATAAGTAAAGTTAACCAGTAACAAAAGACAAGTGATTTATAAAAATTTTAATTGACCCTATTAAATTTTCCCGCAATAATATCTAATGAAGTCTATCTATAACAATGCTACTAGTAATTAAAAACCAAAACAAATTGTAAATTTGCATCAACTGTATGCACTAATAGACTTACAATACAGTAAAATATTTTAAATTTTACAAAAACAAAATAATTAACAAATATTTTACTCTCAGACTTTGTTTTTCGTCAAGTATTCATATAAATATTGAATTAAATTAATAGATTTTAATTTTGATAGACTACTATTAGTCTATATATTGTTAGATCATATATATATATATATGTTGTTTATTACATCATTGTTATTATATAGTTATTCTATTTATTGATTGATTTTATTGTTACATCCAAGCTATTAAAATGAAGATTTGCGTAGAGATTTCTTCGCTAATATTATTTATCCTATTTGTTCGTCAGTAAGAAAATTTCGGCTGTCTTTTTAATAATATATTGGTCAATGATCATTAGGCTGTATCGAATAAATGTCAGTATGGCTTTAACTTCGCATAGCTTCGGTGCGCGCGAGTGTCCGTCCGCTTTGGATGTTTTTGTGCCAAAAATAAAAATTGTGATATTAATTGTGTTTCCAAAATTAGCAGTGCGCATAAATAATATAAAATGTTTTTTGTGACGTTATTCTTTAGTTATGGGACTATTGTTAGGCATTGAATCATTTTGAACAGTCAAAATGTTATCTTATGACATATTATAATCTATATATTATTATTGGGACACGTCTTTATCACATTTTTTCTTGATTTTCGTTCTATTTTATATAATTTATTTAATTCAATTTTATATAGAAAGTTACAAAGGATCTTACACTATCTCATGTTAAATAAATTACGGATCGACTCAAAATGTTTGAAGGATTAAACAAACATATACCGTAAACATGCATCGTTTGAAAAAAAAAATATTTATAATTTAAAACAAAAGTAATAAACAATATTTGAATTAAGTGATAATTTAACTATAATTTGATATATTATTAAATTTGTGAACTGAATTTTTGTAACATTCTTTGTCGCCGATGTTTAATTCATTTCTTTCTTTTTATCTTGTAACATGTCACGTACAATATTACAAAGTCATAGGAAACGTATCTGGCCAATACAAAACAAAGCTAATTATCAGCAGTCTATGTATTATCTTTATCTACGCTTAATTGATATCTTGCAAACATATCGGGCAAATAAATAATAAAGGCTATCAATGTGTCTTAGCCACAGACGTGCATTGTGTTAATTTTAATCATATAGTTATAATCGAATGAGCAGTTCTAAAAGTAACGAAATGGAAATAACAGAAAATTAAATAAAGAAGAAAAAGATAGAACTGATAAAATGGCAGAAAAGACACAAGAATTGAAGGTGAAAAAAGAAGAGAAACCGTTAAACGATGCCATCGGAAAGGAAATTAATAAAAAGACTTTGAAACAAAAGCTATGGTACATCAAGGATAATATTACTGTGGAGCCTTTACTCGCGGGATTGATTATACCTAGTGTTATATCAAGATTCGCTATGGGAAACTTCAACTTGGACAAAGCTTGCAGAGTTAATCTACAATTTAGTGGTGAAATTTGCGATGCGCTAATTAAAAGAAGCTCCAACTACTCGAGTTACGAGAAAGAGGTTCAGAAATTGATTTCTTCGATAGATATATGGAAAAGTGTAATTCATACGGCTTTACCCTGTATTATTATAATGTTTTTGGGTGCTTGGAGTGACAGAACTGGAAAGAGAAAAATTTGCATACTATTGCCAATTTTTGGAGAATTCGCAACCTCGATCAACAACTTGATCAATGTTTATTTCTTCTACGAGATACCGGTACAAGTAACCGTATTTTTGGAGACTATTTTTCCTTCCATAACTGGAGGTTGGGTGACGATGTTTCTAGGAGTTTTTAGCTATATCAGTGATATAACGTCAGAAGAATCTCGGACCTTCAGAGTTGGTTTGGTAAATTTTTGCATGACCGCTGGTCTTCCTATAGGCATTGGAGTTAGCGGAATTCTGTTGCAGAAAATGGGCTACTATGGAATTTTCTCAATGACAGCCGTACTTTTTGTCATCGTCCTTCTATATGGCTGCTTATGTTTAAAAGAACCTGACGATTGGCTTCGTGAGAAAGGTCTTCCAGTGGTATGTTTTGATTTCTTTCTACCTTATGACTTCTTTCTTTATATTTGTATTTCATTTGTAACTTTGTACGAGCTATGAGGTAATTATACAAATAGTATTGCTTTTTTTTTCTCTATTAAACAAAAAATTTGATTGCTGAATCAAATGCACATAAAATTGCTGATCTAAATAACCTTTTATCATTAAATAATATCGTGTGATCAGAAGTTTCGAAATGGCACTGCGAAGGAGATATAGTTTAATCATTTTACGAAAGAAAACGACATTGCATGGCGGGCTGTGACATAAAGTAATATTAGTGCGCGTTAAAATGGTGTATGCTGACAATATGGGCTCATTGTCCACTGACCATAGTGTTCTTAGCGAGATGTTGTTAATATCGAAACGATAATTTATGCATCGAATTGCTGCTTAAAAAGGGCAGCACTTCGACGAACAACCGAAGTGTTAAAACGAGTTTAATTAAAGTTTTGTATATTTACAAATCCTGTCCAATAGATAAAAAATTTAAGTGGGATTACATTTATTCGAAAAGTAAAGAAAACAAAATATATACACACTGCTCAAAAACAACAACATTAATTTGTATATAAATATAAAGTTCATATGAAGTAAGCAAAATACGAATTACAAAACAAACGTTCCGATACATGTATTGTAAGACGTAAACATATCCGTTGAACACTAAAACAACGCTTACTTAAAAACTTGATTATAGAAGATTTTACGTCTTAATTTATATATAAAGTTTGCCACTTTGCTTTTACAACTATTTCCTTTTTTTTAAACATTTTGTACATATAGGAAAGTTTTTCTCCTAATTACTTACCATTTCTTTTTCCTAATATTAAGCTATAATTTTCAGTAAAATAAATATCTCGAACAAAGGCTTAAATCACAAAAACGAATTGCATGTGATACAAACGTTAAAAAGAAATCATTTCCTTTTCATTATGATCGAAAATAAAGCACGATACTGCATCACAGGAACATTAACAAGTATTATCTATATATAAAATCGATACTGTAAACGAACCGGTCGCCGTTCTGCATAATATGGACTGGGAAATTATCATGACCGTTAACAACGCTCCGCATGTTTTATAATTGCAATTTCACCGAGAATTGTCTGTGCTTTCGGATGTACATCTGCATTAACCAATTACAGTTGATCCTTTTAAATTGTACTTATTAAGTTTGCGCGACAATCCAATAAGATTTTTAACAGAATGCCCAACACTTCAACACGTTACGTTTCAGATAAAAGTGCTAGAGTAACTATGTATAATTTGGCTGAACATACAGGATATGAATAATTTTTATCATTCTTCTAGGAATTTACCTGCTCGTAAGGCGTGACGAATAAGAATATAGCGCGTTTATAATATATAATTCTATTTAATGATCCGAACCAAGGTTAAACCTAAAAGAGATAATCAAAGATTTACAGACGTGTTAATCTTTGTCCGGATCATCTATTTTAGGATAATGATACTTGATGATAATGCAAGATATTATGACAACTCTGAGGCATGAAGAAAGATCATTGTTCTTGTACCAAAATATAAACACCTTTATGAATAAAGTTTGTTAAAATGGTTTATAACGGTACTAGTTCATAGAAATATTATAAATTTGAACGTGCATTTGTCAGTTTGGTCTTCTTTGAAACACAAGCGGAGCAATGTAGTACTATTATTTTAGCATACGTACAATTTTCGACACCATCGACGTCTTAGGCTACGTTTTATATAAAAATAAAACGAATAATGAAACGCTTGCAAGTGAAGATGCGGGCAAAACCTGCCAAGATTTCTAGTAACCACTTCTTTAAGTTTAAATAAAGACGCTGTTCATCAAATTTTAGAGGTGAGCAACATTCGGTCAACTTAAAATCGACAATCTCTTGCAGGTAGACCGTACTGAGGCACCCGAAGTATCTTTCTTTAACATATCACACGTGGTGGACACTGTAGCGGTGGCGACCAGAAAACGGCCGTCTAACAGGCGTGTTAAAGTGATTTTGACCCTTTTTAGTGTTTTTATTCTATATGGACCATCCATGTGTAAGTAGTTTGTAAGAATAAATTTAATTAAATTTATGTACATAAGAAGGGGAGCTAGATAAGTTAATGTAACATAAATCATATCTCATACTTAAAACAATATCTCCTAATGTAAAAACACCAAAGCACTGACTATTGCAAGCTTTTAACAAAGAACTCTATTGAAATCACCCACATATATACCGAAAGAAGTACAGTGATTTATACCTTTGTATAGGAGAGAGGCGCTAAACAAGTTTTTGATTCATTTTAATTAATTTATTTTTGATTGAAATGAGAAACTATTTGCTGAACGGCTATTTTCTAACAGGAGGAATCCAAACGCTTTTTAAAAAAACATTTTAAATTCAATAAGTACGCCACTAAGCACTCGTTACTAGTGATTTTTTTTTCTTGTTTAGAAGCAAAAAGAAACCAATATGGATTTCAAAAGCAATAACAATGGGACTTAAATTTTGTTTTGTTTCAGCGGAACACATGATATTTTATCTATTCGTGCGTAATAGACTGAACTGGGATATGGTCAAGTATGGTCTCTTTACGAGCTACTCTATCATACTGCATTCTTTTGGTAAGTAACGGTGAAATGAATATGACGGGTTTGACAACTCAGAAAACGGTGATATGTTGTGCAGTTGATATGTCTGAGAAATCCTAAAACACGTTCTGCCGATCACTTGACCCACATCCTGTGGCAGACTTGTTTACTTATAAAATACGGCAAAAATATTTCATCGATCTATGACCGTCGAATAATTTTTTTTTCGTTCCATTTTCGATTTATAAAACAACCTTTACTTATGTGGATTCATTAGTAAAGGTCATTTATCATAAATATTACTCATAAAAGCTTGTAAGGCAAAGAAATAAACGAAACACCCATTGTCAAGCAAAAGCTGAACAGAACAGCTTGGCGGACATCACCGACGTCAAAAAACAATTATCATTTTCTAGACAGGCAGGGTTCTTCGTGTTGTTCGCTCTGATATTGTTTAACACACATAATAAATAAACATGATAAATAAGTTGTTAAAACTGAGAATCAGTTCTTGGAATGAGATATAATACCAGTAATAATATCTCATCCTCTTTCAATCCTTCAATCTCTCATTACCTCGTTAACTCATTATGAATAATGAGAATGACAAGCGAGTGTGCCCGATGGTAAGTGACACGCCTACTCATGACACAGTATCACGCAGAACATGCCTGATACAGCGCCAATGATATCTATGCCCAGTTACCTTGGCAACGTTGTCCGTCAAACAGAAATACAGTAGTGTCTACTGCTTTGCGGTAAAGTAACTGGCAATGTAGTATTACTACCCAAGGTGAACTCTGCAAAACAGTTCTATACTCTTCTCTATGCTAGTCATCCAAACATATGAGATTTCATATCTCTATACCATAGCACACTACAATCATAGCCCTTTGAACAAAACAATATGTTTATACTTTTTGACGCTAAAATATCTGGTGCTATGCTAAATACTGTGCTGTAAGTTTTCAAAAGACTCTACAAGAAAGCAATTTTATAGAATAACTTTTTATAAAAAATTAAATGTACAAAGTAATTTTGAAGTGACATACACACGAAGCACTGTTTTGCCTGTAGTGGTTAGTACCTAATGTGGTGAGAAAGGCGAAGATCATGGGTCCGTTTTCCAATCAGAATATAGTATCGAAGGCTTACTGTGAAAACCTGCAAAGTTCATTTTTTTTTTCTAAAAATGCTTTAAACACAAAAATACTTACTCTTTTGTGCTTTCCTTTATTATTATACCCGCGATATCGACGAGTTATTCATTCGATTTGTGCGACTAGTAAAAGTATTTGTTCTCTGTCTGGATATTCGATGTTTATACAAGTATTCATTTAAAATACATATCTATCAATTGTCTGGTTACCATAGTACAGGCTCTGACTAGTTTGGGATAAGACAGCCATATGTTAGATGTCCCTTGGTGTTTATTATTTAGTTAGAGGCTCTCTGATCACCACGCGAAGAACATTACTGTGTACTGAACGTAACACGATATTGTTTTTAATTAATTTAATATAATTTCAGGCGCGATGTTCTCTATCACGGTGCTAAGCAAACGGCTACAAATCGATGACTCTTTCCTTTGCTTAATATCGATTACCAGCAAGTTCGTCGGATCTATTTGGACGGCCTTTGTACAAACAGACTTAGAAATGTATCTAGGTGAGATTTATAGAGAGTTTATCGAAGGACAAAGTGAAAAATTACAATAAACGTGTACAATAATTATAAGTTATAAGTATATAACCTCAACGTGTAGTCGCTTAAATGTTTATATCATATAGTTGGCAATAGAAAACAATACAGTTGATATATTGTACAATGTGGAGAAAAATAGATCGGTATTAACAAATCGACCAAAAAATGTTTAATATAATCAGTCAATGATAACTATTCTCTGAACTATGGACGATAAACTAAAAATTTTATTCCAGTGCCAGTCGCCGAAATACTAAACGCCACTACATTCACATCGCTGCGTTCGATTATATCAAAATTAGTAGATAAACAAGAGACGGGTAAGTTGCCCAATATTCCAAATTATTAAGTAGAACACACCGAATGATATCAAAATATCTATTTATTGATAATTTAGTTGAAAGTTGTTCATTGTAGAATCGTGGTATGTTATAATTAAATTGCATACGAGTACTTTCGTCACATTCTATGCATACTATCAGCAAAATCACAGATAAATCAATATTATTAATACTGACAATGTCAAAATATCTAATTAACTGTTCGCTGTGTATAATAATTGCGTGTTAAAAAATACCACATTGTCTGATGATGGTTTCGCAGCCGCCTCTCGGCCGGCTGATGCGAGCATCGGGGGATGTCCCCACAGCTCGGGCGTTAA
>DWHO01005096.1:0-10552 GCA_018247575.1 Eurytides lysithous rurik | reverse complement strand
ACGTAATACTGTGTCCCAGTTTGAAAAGCAATGTTTTCAGAGAATTAACATAAGGATGAAACTAGGTAGGGCTCTGGGTGTTAAATGCAACATATGGAATCTTTTTGAATAATTATCAAGCAATTCGCTGACTATCAAGCACCCGACTGGCTCGTCATAAAAAAAAACAAATCTCAGGTGAAAGCCTTCGAATCAGTTTTTAATTAAATATATTAGGACGGTATAGATATTGTGGCTGGCAAAGGTTCGCCCAGGCTAGCAAGTAATAGAGAAAAATGGAAAGGAATGGAAGAGCCTTATACCGCATTAGACGGTCCTTACCATTTCTATTTGTTTTAATTTATTTTATTTTTCCTTAAATCCCTCCTTCTACTAAAAATATTAACGATACGTTGTGTTCTATACTAAGTCGTATTTACAAAAATTGCATAATGTAAGGAAATAAAAGCTAAGTTCATGTAATCATTACGTCGCTGGTACATAAGTTATCCAATGTAATATTATCAATATAGATGAAAAAAAAATAATTTTAAAACTCAAATTTATCAATTAATAATCAACCTATCAATCAATAATCGTTTTCAAATATCTTTATTCGTAATTAGAAGTTAAAATCTAGAAGTAGCAGGATACTTTTGTAGAGTCCGTCTGTAGACAGCGTTGGCGATTCTAATGCCATGCCTTCAAACAAGCAACACTGTTCCGATTTATCAATCCGAACAGTGTTATTTATTTGTTAGTATGTCTATATTATGAACTCGGTGCAGAACTCAGCAGTCCCAAAAAACTAATTGACACTGCCTTATTATCGGAAAACCTAATGCCCACCATCAGACGACCGACTTGCTTGCACAAGATTTCATAAGAAAAAGAACATAATAAACTATGTAATACAAGGTTAGTCTTTGATCTAAGTCCACCTTGTTTTCTTTAACATTATCCAGATTATATCCAGAAATAATTTAAAGTTGTCAGGTTGGCGAGTTGACTTCTCACACCACAACATGTTATGGTAGAGTGCACATATTTACTGAAAAAAAGGTCCAGTGCTCTTGTATTTTTAATCATTAGAATACGATCGCTACATGTTTGAAAATTTGTCTAATAGCTTTAATAACAATGAAGAACAGCTAATTGAAAAATCCTCACAAAATCTCTATAACGGATTCTTAACATTTTTTTTTCTTTGTTATATAACTGTATGCAGTGGCGGTACTACCATAAAAGCCCAAAATCCCGACTTGCTCCCGAATAATTTATTTTTAAATTTAAGCGTTGCGGGAATTATGTGTTTATTAAGATTTATAAATTTTACTCCTTAGTAGGGCGAGCCGGACTTTTGGGCTTGTATGGTACCGCCACTGACTGTATGTACTTTATATACAGCTGTAAAGTAAATTATTTAATCCATCAATTTTCGCTTCACTTAATTTAGATGTTACTTTCTTATTGACTTCATCCTTATTTATTTAAGGTTTGCTTGTAAAAGTTTCTGACATTTCAATGACATCATCAATCTTGGGCGCCGGTTCTAACCCTCTTCTAATAAATCAAAATTCATTGCTGTTTAATACCTTTTAAATACTATTAAAATAGAAACTGCAAAGGACGGACTCAATGCTATTAGGTGTTCTGTCTCGGTCTACCCAGGGCGTGGAAAAAAATTTTTGTGAGTACGATAAGCCAACGGGAATTATTTCATTATATATATATATATGCTCCTATATAGAATGTAAACATTCGCTCTCTCGTTCATTTGCAATATTCTATCTATGAATATCTGCTTAAAGGACTTATTTTTTATATTTTATGCTATGCACTACACAACTTGTAAAAACATGCTAAAAGCACCGAAGAGACACGTAATACTACAATATTTATTAAAGCTCAAAATGTAAGCTCTTGGTGCCAGTAGTTACATTTTCTTTTCTATTATTTTCGTATTTTATTTTTATAAAGTTTATGTATTAGATTCAACATGTAGGGTTCAACATTGACCTTTGCTTACTCATTACTTTTAGTTACTGAGTAAACGATCAGTGCAGAGGCATAGAGACTTGATGATTTGAAATTTTTCTTTAACAATTTGTCGTTAAAGGAAAAATTCAAATTGCGCGTCACAAAACACGAGACAACGCAACCTTAAAAAATTCCGTTAACCAATAGATTTCAACTCACTTAAACCTGATTTTCTTGTCGATCGCAATCAAATTTGAATACAATGTTTGATACAAAACAATACGGTTCAAAACGGCTCAGCAATGCGTCTGCATTGAAAAGATAATCGTTCTACGCGTGCGAAACTTATGGTGGGCGCGTTATGGTTTGCGTAAACCTTACGTTACCACACTCGCACAAGTTCTGACCCTTGACACGAAGCGCGGTGCTAAGCTTTTGAAACACAAAGACATATTTAACTCATTTGTCGGCTCATGTCTAACCCATATTTAGCAGTAGACTGATATATAAGCTTGATGCATTACGTAACTGTATTTTTTTTTTAATTAACGAGACGAGTAACTCGCTGCCTTGAAGGTAAGCGACACGACTGGCCTTAACAACCCAGTGCATAGCAGCTGCTTGGCTCTGCGCTGTGCTCATTACCTAGAGCAACCTTTTGAGCTTGGTGTTTAAAAATTTAAGCGAAGCATAATTTTCGTAGCATGTCACAAAGGTAAAGACTAAAAAAACATTGAATCATTTTTAATTTTTTTTTAAATGAATTTATTGACTGAGAGAAACTTTACTGGACATAGCCACCCATTATATAATTTATTATTGACGGCTCGGTGTTATTATTAATCAACTCCGGCCGTTATGAGAGATAGATCGGCCGCCATAGCAGGATTCGGTCGCGAGAACATTATTATATTTATTATTTATAGATGTAAAATGTCCTCACAACACAAAAGAAAATTATCTAACAGTAAGAAGAGCTTTTAAAAAAAATGAAACATACTATACATTTTCACTTGCCCCATGAAAGCTTTAATCTATAAGAGATAAGTATTAATGTAGCTAAATACTTATTTTTCCCCGCTTGGAAATCTTTTATTTCTTTTTCCGACAAAAAAGTTTACGAAGGATTAGGAAAAAGTTGTATTAAAACTCCTTAGGTGAAATAAAACACAATTTTCCCGTGAATTATATTACACAGCGATTCATAATTAAACACCGTTTTCTCGCTCATTATTCTCCTAAAGGCAACACTTAACAAGGCATAAGATCTCGTAATGAGACCTCATTACCGAAACGTATAATCTTTGACCTAAAAAAAAAATATTACACAACCTTTATATAGCCTTTATTTAGACACGCGTAATTCTCGTGTCTTGGTATTCGTCACTTCCAAACGATGATTAGCAATCCAAAATGTTTCTTATTCAAATAACAACAGAACGCGTGCCATATCAATGTATTATTATATATATTTATTTCATACATAGGTCTCTTAAGCACTAGCTCGCGATCGTAATGCTTAAAGCAATCCAGAAACATAAAACAACATTTCAACCAAAAGTTTTTGTAACAAACATCAACCCTCGATGAATAATCAAAATTTGGGACAAAGAGCAAGTACATTTGGTGTTCCTCAGCGGGCTCGAGTTAAACAAAACCTTGATTATTTACATTGTAATTATATAACATTAAAACGGTTTGTGAAGTTAATAGATTGTGATAAAATGTATAACATAAGTTTAAAGAGTCGGGTGCTTACTACATTGCCATAATTGCTTGCTTTCTTAAATCGTAACTATTTTATTATGTAACAAAATCACAGAATGAATCAAAATACCACACTGATAATATTGCCACAGAGTCTTGATACATTATAATACATAGAAAACAAGTATAAGTGTTTAAAAATAATGTTTTTACTCTAAATATGTACGGCTTCGACAATTGGGAATATTTTAGCTATGTAAATCTATAAGTAGTTTCTCTTTTTATTAATGATGTTTTTCCTCTTTAATTCCAAATGTTAAAAATTTGAGATCATTCTTTGATTACTGGGTTAGTTTTAATTAAACAACTTTAATCTATCACAATTAATAAATGCTTTGTTTTTAATTTAAATAAGACTTTTTTGTATTAAATAACCGCATGTTATGTTTACTTAGTTCTTACAGTAGTAATTATTGTTATATCTGCATTAATATTACTAGAATGACAATATACTAATGAACCTTGATTAGTTAAATAATAATTACTTATGCTGAGCGAAGCGATCAAAGAGCCCAAGATCGAGTTCAGTGGCTGTCATAAGAGAGGCTTACATCTAGCAGTAGATAGGTAGGAGCTGTTGGTGAATATGATTACGACTTATGCTGATATTCAGACGAAAGTCATTCTCCCATCCATCACAGTATTAGAATAGAGAGAAGGAAGAACACGCCTTTAAAATATTAATAAGTGAATTATTTCTTTGTTGTTAGAACCAACGAGTTGCCGTCGCGGGGTCAAATGGAAAACAGTCCACTCTACGTACAAAAGGAGTTCGAGGTATTAAAAATATTTATTTTAAACTTCGATCCATTCGATCGTTACCCCGCCACAAAAAGGTCGGATTCCCCGACCTTGTTTTTCTTTAACCCGACTTTGAGGCCACCTTTACAACATCAAAAGTCGACGAATAAAAATTTACAATTAGAATTTACTTCTATCCAAAGTTTTCTTAGCATAAAGCAGCAACTGTTTGGGATAACAGTGACTGGCACAACGTCATCCCTATTGCTAACCATTGCCTTATTGCCAATAGTTATTTTACGACATAAAGTGAGGAGGAGTGACGAGCGACGAACGACGATATAACAATAAATGCCACGTAGTATCTGTTTGACGCGCTGGTGTCATTGCATTTCAAACCGGAACACGATAATAAATAAATAATAAATATCATGAGACATCTTACACACTGCCATCTAGTCCTAAACTATACAGAACCAGCTACGGTAGCCAAACAACTGATATACATACTTATACAGTATATTAAATGCATACTTGTATACATAATTGACACCCAGACACAGAACAAATATATCTGCTTATCGCGCAAACATTTTGGGAATGAGAAGCAATATGGGAATCCAACCCACGACTTGTGTCTTCGCAGCCAGAAGCATTGACCACTGCACTAATGGGTCAGTTGCTTACACGTTACATAATGACTGAATGCAGTTGTGCTGCCTTTTGCAAATATGTCGTTAATCATCAGACGCCTGACTTATTCTTCTTATCACACAATTTATAAAATAAACTATTATTGACCTCTTCAAATAGAATCCTCCCAGTTTCATGTCAGTTCTACAACTCTTGTAACTCTTGGAGGACAATTCAAAGCCTTGAAACATTTCTATTCAAGAAAAGTAATTACAATCGAATAAAAAACCAATATAACACATTTAACGCAAAAAGTTTAAAAAATATATTAAATACGTTTAAATTATCACTGTTATAGTTTTTTATTGTTAGTTTGGTAACTATACATACTACAGTAATGGTATTACTGTAAATTCTGCCTGGACCATTGCCAGATTGTTTACCACTAACGATAATATAACTGCTACGTTTCGATTAAACGAGCAATATTTCGAGCGTTATTACTGGACTGTGGTATGTATCCTTAAGTGACGCAGGGCCACAAAAAATATGGAACTGATCCGCCCACTAAATAGATAATTTACACTTCAATCCTCACTTATAGTACAGTAATCCGGTACGGTAATTTTATAACGCATGTTCATATTACACGGAAATACTCCCACAACGCGTTTTCATATAACGCGGAACCAATCTACCGTTTACGGTACGGTACGTTACGGTATTACTGTATTTCTCTCTTCGCATCGGTTTCCTCATCGGCGTTGCTGCTGTACCAACCCGGTACACCTACCGATGAACCAGTCCTTCCAATAATAAATCGTCCTATTCCCTCATACGAAGTATATTTTTGATTGTAGACAACAGGCGAAGGCACTGATGAATGGGAGGTGGCCCGCACACGAGTCCACTTGGGGGCCCTGATAGGGAGTGGGGCGTTCGGGAGGGTGCACCTGGCAGAGCTCGACATGCCGGGGGGAGAAACGACCACGGTCGCCGCCAAAATGCTGTCAGGTATAAAAATAGAAAAGAAACTCCTACGTCAATTAATGTGTGTCGACTTTCGTCATCCGAATTGTCACTCATTACTTCGGTCGTCGAAAGAGACGCTCACCTTTTTTTTTGTATATTTGACAATATTTTATTATTATTTTCCACGTCAACTCTATCGCACCACATCTAGTTTTTTTTTAACTTAGTAGGTAATAGATAATAATATCTGTGGTAGCAGATTTGTCGTCTTGAAGGCTTAATATTGTATCTTGTAGACAATTTTCCACAGCAACCTGTATCTGAATTATAACCTACATTTCAACGGATACGGATTTAAGACATAACTAAATTGGCAAAAAATCTCTCATGGAAACACGGAAAAAAGTTCAGTCCCGAACCGCAGTGGAACCTTATGTTTGTCCACAATAAATGTAAAACGTGCCTTTGGTCTTATACTTTTAAACATTTATTCGCTGTTTAAATTTATTACATTGACGATAGAAAGCAATTGTGTAGTAGCACGAAAATCTCCAAAATCAATCAAGTAGAAACTTTAACTTTCCTTTCAACTGTGTCAAATAAGATTTAAAGTAAAAAAAGATAATACACATATGGCAACTCTGAGCTTCTTGCGAGTTCTTCTTAGTAGAACTACATTCCGACCCGGTGGTAGCTACCTCCCTAAGTGACAATTCAAATATGCTTATAAATGCCTTAGTTTAGTTGAGTGCTTAGGAAGGAAAGGGATTTTATCTGAATCTGTGAAATCTGTGCGCATTATAAGTAAAATAAAGAAGATCATTTGCTATACCCACGACCTCAAATGACGTACAAATATACAAACTAAAATAGATCTGCGTGTACACAATCAGTGGCGGTACTACCATACAAGCCCAAAAGCCCGGCTTGCCCTTCTAAGGAGTAAAATTTATAAATCTTAGCAAATAATTCCCGCAACGCTCAAATTTAAAAATAAATTATTCGGGAATTATGTGCTAAATGAGATTTATAAATTTTACTCCGTAGTAGGGCAAGCCGGGCTTTTGGGCTTGTATGGTAGTACCGCCACTGTACACAATAGCTCATATAACGCAATTATCACGCTGTTAGCGGTTGAAGAAGTCATTGCTAACCTAGAGAGCGTCTTAAAATTAATTTTGCCCACAAGCTACATAATTAGCATTACATAAATGCGTCTAGGAAATGAAAGTCACACCGCGGTTAGCACACTTGGACATGGTCCGTTGCTAATCGCACAAAACTCATCGTATATTTCTTATGTTTAAATTCGACTTCGGTTTCATTTGAAACGTCGTTTGCATTTTCAGTCCATTTTCCATTTGATTATTCAATGGCAAAATAACAATACGCAAGCACGACTGGGTTCTGTTTTAAACGGTTGTGATCCCATAGAATTACTGGGCATTAAGAGAAACATAGAGTCAAGATCGTCTCTCTGCGCACCTCACGCAACGCGTGTGCATATAAAGTTGGGTACTGTTTAGTTACTTCAAAATTCAATTCGGTTTTGGTATAGACAAGTGTAAATATCCCCAGGTGCCCGACTATTTAAACCCATCTAGTAATTCATTTAAAAAAATGTTGATGGTGGAATTTTAATGCCGAAATATTTTATTAATGTACTTACTAATGATATTATTAATTAAAACTTACTGAGTGGTCGCTAACGAAAAGAAATATTGTAAGGCAGTACATCATATTTTTTATGTCAAATCCTGAGTAAAAACAACAATGAAAACGGAAGTTAATCTTCAAAGCTTAGATCTATGATTGAGCCGGATCCCTTTTGCCATAATCGTTTCTAATGTTGTTTCTCCATTTTTCCTTTGATTTCCTGAAAGTCATTATTATATGAAAGCTGTATTAATATATTAACTATTCTATGCTCCTTCGTTTTTGTGTCGTACCTATGTGAAATTGATGTAATCTGTATACTATAATTTCATTATTAGTAATATATAAATTAATTAGACACTGTCATATTTCTTATACACAATGTATTTAAAGGTTATATAAAGATAGCGAATAACGAAAGTACCAAAGAATAATGAAATGCTAAGCATGAATTTTCCATTTGTAGTGCAAAATATCTCTTATTTATATCCGGCTATATGTTATCTATTAGGTTTGTTATTAACTATGATGTCAACCCTGTTAGTTCTTAACGATGCGAGAATATTTTATCGTTATTAAGGAAGAAAGCTGGTACATTATACTACACATACTAATAGAAATTAGCACTAAGTATTAGTAGGCTGAACTATTAAAACGCAAACTCCAAGCCATCATGGCCTCTATTATAAGTATTATGACACTACATGTATGTTTGAACACGTATAATCTCATTCTAAATATAGATAACGCCTCAGAGGAGGAGATGCAAGATTTCCTCCGCGAAATAGTGATGCTGAAACACGTCGGGTACCACGTGAACGTGATAAGGCTGGTCGGATGCTGCACGACGAGGGCACCTCTCATCGCCTTGCTAGAACACGCGCCGAGAGGGGATCTGCTCTCTCTTCTGCGATCTGCAAGAGGGAGACGCAAGCTGGACATACAGCGCTCCAGCCTTAAGAAGGAGAGTAATTTGAGGGACAGACTTTCTGAAGACGATTGTAAGTATTATATATAGTACACCATTATATACCAGCCATGAATACGCTGTGTCAATCACTTATTTACAGCGAATCCAAAAATCAATACACATGAGAGGTGATACATGAAAGTATATATTATTCGTAAATAATGAGATATATTCATCACCATGATAACCTTTAACTACACGAGTGTTATTTGTTCAATATGCATAATTACGTGTTCGTAATTGTATAGACTCTATTGTAGAGTCCGTCTGAGGTGGAACCACTGCATTGTCAAATATTCAACCTCCAAGCAAGAAAGCACTATTGTGTTTCGATCTAAAGCACAATGTTACGGTAGTAATTATAATTATAATATCGTCGCGATCGATGACGAACACAGCGGCCGATCTACAAGAGGTCACCCAACTGGGCGCGATATATTAGAGTGCAAAATTGTTCACACAGATATAGGTATGACGGATAACCGACACGACCACAGAAAAATCAGTCGGAAAGGCGCTGAAATTAAACCGATCTCTTAATAAGCTAGATGGCGTCGACAAGAATCCGGGATCATCAATTTGCATATTCATCCGATGTATGGATCATCTAAATTTTCAGGCAATTGGATGATCAGCCCGTAATGTCGATTTTCCTTTGCCCTCGAATTCATATAGGCAAGGTCACGGGAACGCTTTCGCCCAGCTCTGGCCGCTTATGCAGCTCCTCCTCAGAGTTTTTCATCCCTTCACCCTCTGCCAAAAAGGCCAGAACATCCTATTCCCTCGCGGCCTTTCCACGCCGCATCAGTGATGCGGCCCTGCCAAGTCGTGGAGGACAGGGAGAACAACTTACGCAATACCGACACTCTTCCCCCGCCACTCCACATTGGCTGCAGCGGATAGGTAGTTGAGGCCCAAGACCACACTAGTCCCCCGTAGCCTCCTCCCAGGCGCATACAAAATTATAGAGCCCACTCAGAGCGCCCCCTCTTGCTAGCCCTACAATACGGGCCGGCCGTATTTGGGTTCCTCTTGACTTCACTGTGGGTGACCAGGCCACAGTTACTAAAGTCTCTACGCCACGACAAGGCGGGAACCAACTCGGCGAGGGGCCCGTAATGCCCTAACCTAATTTAGAAACAACAACACAAAGTCATTGCTCAGTTCGTGGGTTTGAATCCTGTCAAACCCACGAACTCCGATTTGTAAGTTTTTTGTTTTGCTGCTGAGTGGGCCGGCTCGAGCTGGATAAGTACCACGACCTCACAAAAAATCGGCGTAAAGTGGAAGTGTTTTTGCTTCCGCGTTCCGTCCGGTGAGTGAGGTGGCCGGTGGTCCATCCCCCTCCCTCCCCTTTTTCTCTCTCTTGCTCTCCTCCTTACCCTTCCTCCATCCCCTCCCCTGCTACCCCCTATTTCCTCCTCCCTCCCTCTCTTTTTCCCCCCCTCCCTAAAAGGCTGGCAACGAGGCTGGTAAAAATAAGTATAGCGCAGGCATACACTATTTGGCAAAATACTGGACACAGAGGTATAACATATAGAGGCCAATCAGGTCTTATGGACTGGCAAAGCCCCATTTTGCCGGTGCCCATTCAGCAGCGGCCAGCTGGAACCAGATAAGTGCTATAATCTCACAGAAAATCGGCGTAAAGTGGAAGTTTTTATTTTATTATAGTTTTTAAGTTTTGACAAAAATTTAAATGTCCCTATTTGCAGCGGAGTACACTAATCTGAGCGACTATGATCCGACCCTAACTGAAGAGAAACTATACGGAGATGAGGCTCAACGGGGCAAAGACCACTACGTGGCAGAACCTGCTCTTCAGTTGGACAGCATGACCATGCGAGAGTACGC
>DWHO01005095.1:0-10553 GCA_018247575.1 Eurytides lysithous rurik | reverse complement strand
TGACAATAGTTTTCCATTATCCTTATTAGGACCGCCAGGATTAATAATTTCTTAGCGTGTTTTTTTAGTTTTTTTTTAACTATTATTATTAAGAGACAAAGGACCATTTTTAGGAGTTAGTGAGATGAGCCCGACCTCCTGTTATGAAAGAATTCGACGCGCCTTTTTAAAAAGATTTTATTACACTTTAAGATGGTTGCAATGGAATTATAAAGATTTTCAAAGGCATGGCATGTGTCAAATCAAAATATATTTATTCAAATAGGCCCTTATGAAGGCCCAAATTATCAAGATAATTATAATTGAATCATATTCGGCATGTCCTTCGTGGCGAAAATGGCGCATGACAATACGAATGCATCTGCATATGTTGTCATTAAGCAAAAGTGCACCTTATTTCTGTGTTCATATTTCGTCAGAGCAGACTTACGGTTACAAGATATTGGTGAATTTAAATCAATTCATCTTCTCTTCTGCTTGTTTCTCAATTTTTTTCTCTTTTTTTTCCGCCTTCTTGCTATTTTAGGAACTCATCACGCATAGGCTTTGTTATCGTCTTCGTAACTTATTCTCACACAAAACGTGTTTCAATTTTAACGATCGTTCATTTCTTCTCTTATGTTGAGAGAATTTTGACGGATTTACTTAAAAAAGTATATCACTCCATCAGCGAGGATCTGTTCATCACGTCGAAGCTCTGGAACACCTTCCATCGGCCGGACCTGGTGCGTGGCGCCCTCCTCAAGACCCTGGAAAACCTCCGCCTGGAATATGTGGACCTGTATCTGATACACTGGCCCCAAGCGTACAAGGTGAGCTTGATGTTATAATCGTATCTTTTCTTTTTATGCATTAGGCCGGCAAACGAGCAAGCGGCTCACCTGATGGTAAGCGATCACCGTCGCCCATGGATAATTGCAGCATTACAGAACTAGCAAACGCTTTGCCAGCTTTTAGAATGGGGGAATTTTTGAAAAAGGAAGGGGGGAGAGAAAGCGGAAGGGAATGGAGAGGAAGAGAGGGAGGCAGGGAAGAGAGGGGATGGGCCACCGGCCACCTCTTTCACCGGACGGAACATGGAAGCTAAAACATTTACATTTTACACCGACTTGCTGAGAGTTTGTTGTACTTATCCGATGCGAGCCGGCCCATTCAGCAGCGGGGGCAGCTGCAGTACTGTACTGCCGTCTATCGGTTGAACGGTGGTAAAGCCTCCAGATATATAGACTGGCGAACCGGGTACGACCTCACAAAAGATCAACGTGACGAGAAAGTATTTGTGCTTAGCGTTTAATCCGGTGAGTGTCGCTGGTCGCTCGCTCCCAGTATTTCTGTCTTAAAATAGGGTTAGCGGTTTTTAAAAATCTAAAAAAGAACTTGAATACATAAAAAGGACATTTGTTGACCTTATTTTATCGAACTCGGCCAATCCCCCACTTCTAAAACCGCAGGAAGACGGCGAGCTCTTCCCCGTGGACGAATCTGGCAAAATCCAATTCTCCGACGTTGACTACATAGACACGTGGGAGACCCTGGAGCCCCTGCAGAGGGAGGGCCTCATTAAGAGCCTCGGCGTCTCCAACTTCAACTCGAAGCAGATCACCAGGTTGCTGGAGCACGCCACGGTCAAACCTGTCACTAACCAGGTGAGTTGTTTCCAGATGACGGGATTATGGACCACTAACTAATACAGCTTTCTAAGCAAACACATTAGGAATACATTACAAATGTGTGCAATCAAGTAATATTGAGTGATCATATACAAATCTGTTCGAATCAAATCAAAATGTATTAAATACAAGCACTTTTGAATCGTCATTTTTACATCTCAGTTCGCGAGAAAGCTACTACCGGCTCGGAATGTACTTTTGTTGAGAAGAGCCGGAGAAACTCAAAAGTTGCTCTTTTAAAATAACGTTACAATATGTTAAGTCTTAACACATTGTAATATCTATCCTACATACGAATCAATTAATTCTACGCAGTTTGGTCCATCATAAACTACTGTACAGTATTATAAGGTTTCTGGTAAGCTAATAGAATATTTCTTATTTTAATTTTAAAAGGCCCAAATAGTGGATCCAAGATATCTTGTGAAATTTTATTATATACGCGTATATACCTGAGTATGGGCCTGAGCTCATGCAGGAAATTTTCAAATTTTGGAGATAAATCGATGTAAAAGTCTATTTTTATTACTAGTATATACTTCGCTGTAAAGAAGAAAGTGTAATACGACTTTTTGGTGAAGGTAAATTCAACACATTTCAGTTTTCTTGGCATTTAACATTTCATTTATTTTCAAACCAGTAAAGTATGCGTGAAAGAGCACATTTTATTTCGTCTTTGATATTTCTATTACGTTCGATCTTGAAAATTAGTGAGGTAACATCAGTAAAAAGTACAATATCGCAAAAATTCTTTACATGGAAAGGGAAATTCACGGATAAAATAAAAAAATGGCACAAGAATAGATCCTTGTGGAAATCTATCTTTAAAGGAGATACCATGTAGTTTCACATTATTAAAACAATTAATAATAGAAATTCGCTGCTTTAGAAATTTAATCTGTTGAAAGTCGATCATCGGCCTAAAAGCTGGCAACATTATTTAATCCCAACAGTTTTTAAATGTCTTTTGTAGCGATAGTGGCTTAATATTTCGCGGATACTCCGTTGCCGTTTCGAAATTATAAAGAAACTCTTAGAACAGTAAAGAAAGACAAATTGCAGATAAGTCGTTTTAGTCCATAGACAACATTCCTGATATCGGATTTTTTTTGTTTGCCGTGCAGTACGACGCACTTTGAAATGTTGAATGCACAATGCCACTTAGCTTTTATCATATTGATGAATCGTTTCCCTCCTTTTATTTTGATCCAAACAAACGACGAATGGTAAAAAAAACGTTGCGTATTTTGGTCAGTTGTACGCCCCCTTCATAGAGTCTGTCGGGAATGTTTTATAACGCTTCCCTGATTTCAAGATAAAAATGTCTATAAACTAATACGTGAAGAGAAAACTTTGGACCCCTTTTACTGCTTATAGCGCTCGCGGACCAGTATGACATTTGGCGAAGTTATAGTTTTGTGGACATTATCTTTTTATGTCACTCATCAACTATATATAAAATAACATAAGGTAATTTGTTCATTGTTTACGTTTACACTACTAATGTCAAGACTTTTTTGCCAAATCATAAATGTCATTGTCAAAAAACTACATTATTCAATCACTAAAGAAGACTCAAACAAATATTTGTCCCGGATGGGCCAAATATATACAATATTTGTCGAGGCCACGACCTACGACTGCATATTCATTTCACTGTCAAGCGGTAGTTTAGTTTTCAAGGGAAATGTTGCCCTAACGCATAGTGTACATTGATATTGACCGGGGGGTGGTGTGCCCCCTGAGACGATGCCTGGGTGGGTATTGGGGAGTAGCCCCCGACCCTTCATTACCTGTCTCGCTATACAGCAGTGCGGACGTCCCTTCGTTCGTTCATCGCCATTCTTTAGATAACGAGCATAGCGTATTACCAAGACGATTCTGCTAAACGTTCCCTTTCGTAGGTCGAATGCCACCCCTACCTGAACCAGTCGCGTTTGAAGAAGTTCTGCGAGGATCGCGGTATCGTCATCACCGCGTACTCCCCCCTTGGATCTCCGGACAGGCCCTGGGCCAAGCCCGGCGACCCCCAACTCCTGGAAGACCCCAAACTGGCGGCCATCGCCAAGCGTTTGGGCAAAACGGTCGCCCAGGTCCTCATAAGGTGAGCTCCATATCCACAGGTTTTGCCAGGAACGGCCTACGCAATTTTGATGCAGTCTGTGATTACAATTACAGGTGGTAGAGCCACGCAGCTGTTCCCGCTGCTCAATGGGCCGGCTCGAACCGGATTAGTACCACGACCTCACAGTAAATCGGCGTAAAGTGGAAGTGTTTTTGCTTCTGCGTTTCGTCCGGTGAGTGAGGTGGCCGGCGGCCCATCCCCTCCCTTTCCTTCCTCCCTCTCTCACTCCCCTTTCTCTCTTCTTCATCCCCAAGGGGTCCCCCCCTATTGCTCCTCCTCTTCGCTCCCTCTCACTCCTTCTTCCTCCCCCTTTAAATATGTCCCTCCTTGAAGGCTGGCAACGCATTTGCTAGTTTTATAATGCTGCAAATGTACATGGGTGGCGGTAATCACTTACCATCGTCGTGTGTCACAGTCGCTTGCTCATTTGTAAGCCTAAATCGTAAAAAAAGGATAGACCGACCGACGAGGCGGTCGAGCCTCACGCCACGTGGAAGTTCTTGGTACAATGTACAGCATCTTATTAATGATTTCTATACAGTCAAATCTATTATTACAAGACATGTAGCAATATTACCATGATAAGAGAGCGTCTGGACTCCAAGCTTAATAGATTATAATGCTGAAGTAATTCTGTGTAAGAAAGCTTAGAGAAAGTGAAACATTTAAAATGAGTGTTGCGCAAAAACTTTTTTGTACCATTTCGAGTCTTGTATTTGTAGAAGAAAGTGGACCATATTGGAACAGCGTACTCTAATTGCGAATGAACCAAAGATTTTTCTATCAAATCAATTGTATAGATGATTACCAAGCTGATTATTGTTATTTTCTTTATAAATAATATCTTACACTGATAAACAGTTTCAAGATAAGATCTATTATTTGTCTTAACATAAATATATATGTCAACGTTTCCCATTTGCCGGGTCGCGACCCGGTACCGGGCCATCAAAATAAAATACCGGGTCGTCGTATTGGGAATACGCTAGTTTACCTTAAAAATAAATATAGAAACCGACTTGAAGTGGAACCAGATCTTAGGAAAAAACTTAAGTCATTTTCACCAAACATGGATTCTTTGTTAAAAAATAAGCAGCAGCTCCATATTTCACACTAAAATTTAGTGACTTAAAAGGCGATACCAAAGTATGGCTGGTTATGTAAAATGTGTATTATTTTACATAACCAGCTTGGGTTTACAAGTATTAGTGGGTCATGAAGAGGCAGTGTGAAAAGGCAGAATGTTGTTTGGGAAACACTGATATGTGTTAAACTTAATCTTTTTTTTACTTCATCCAGTTAAATTCTGAAATAAGTTATCATTGGAGGAAAAGAACTATGAAAAGAGCAATATGTGGTCCAAACTTATTCTGCTTCACATTTTCATAATTTTAATACACAACAATCCATTATATTTTGATAGTGAACATTGAATTTTAGAGAATTGAGGTACTACATTTAAATAAAACAAAAAAAATTATCTTTTTTCTAGTACAGAAAACTCACCACTCAATAAAAACCCTCCCCCATGTATAAAATTTACAATAATATACATATTTTTTTAAAAGTAGATTTTAATGTACAAGACTGAAGAAAAGTTGATTTGCACAATATCCAAGGTAAACCAGTCTATTCCTGATGTTATACTTTATTATTGCGTGGTAATCAAAGCATTTAGGATGTTCAATTGCAAATTTATGACTAAATATGCTAGCATTTGGTTTCAGACCCGGAAGACTCAATCTGGGTCACAAGCTGAGCCACAAACTTAAAACTAATAGGCTATGGTTTTCTTTTTATAATAACACCTCCTGCACCAAGAAATATTGCTGTATTTAAGGAGTTCCTTAAAGATGAAATCAGACACAACATACATCTAGGCTTGGAACAACCACAATACACTGAGTGAAAGAAATCAATAATAATGCTCATATTTATACCAATTGAAGCTGAATTAAAGTAGACATGGACACAGGAGCCGTTATATAATATCCAAAACAACCTATATCTTGTTGCAATATGGGTAATATTTACTATTTGACCACATAATTATGTGAAAGACTAAGGTTTTTCTGGGCTTTTCTCAATCATATACATTGCATCTTATATACTTTACACTATTTCAGAGACTTATTTTTGATAAACTCAGACAATATGGATACAAATAAAATATGTGTAAATCTTGAAATAATGGATTTAATTTATTTTATTAATATATTTACTGACTGTACACACTAATTGCTGATAACCTCCCATCTTCTAATATTTACTGGGAATCTGAAAAAATAACACTGATTAAGCTCAGTAATATATTCACTAGTTACTCTGTGTAATATACTTCTTAGAATTTATTGTCAATAGAATCATTGTTCATACGGATATGTTTTTTATATCATTATTATATTATTTATTTGCAATATTAGAAATGATTATGTTTAAAATATCCAACATTTCTGTGACAAGCACAGTGTATTAAAATTACAGAATAGTACCTGTAGTATACGTCTTCAGTTCATCAATATCTTTCACTAATGTCCAGTCGTGTTTGACAGACTTAATTGTTTTGGTAGCACTTGGAGGTAAGATAGGGAGAAGGGTCCAACCATTGTCAACTGCAGACTTCTTCACAAAGGCGACAGTACCGAGAATAAAAGCCGCCGGCAGTGCAATTGTAAGAGACTTACACCAAGCAGAAGCAATTGAGCCAGCTGCTGCACCACCTAGAAAATAATTGATACTGTCGTTCTTATTTCGGATATTTTGAGCGACATTCGTCGTTACTGTAAATGCCGTTGCCATTCCGACGAGGGGACCGATGTAAAACATATAGCGGGCAGCAGTGTTCACAAAACCCTTAGGGTGTGAGAACATGAGGACGTCGAAAGTAGCACTAGCCAGTCCTGTTATAGTGGCATATTTAGAAGTAACAAAGACTTTCTTATAAACATCCTGCCCTTCGGGCGAATCGTAGTACTTGTACGTCAGTAAAGACATTTTATGAAAATTTAAGAAGCTTCTAAAAGAAGTTACACAATATAGTTTGACGTATGTCAGTATATTTTTGTAGGAAAGAATAATCCAAAGTTGACAATTACACTGGTGTTTGTAAAGAATGCCATAAAGCAATATATAACTTTAAAAAAATAACTCTAAAAACGGTCTAAATTAACATATATAGTTAAGTATTTAAAAACCAAATGTCTGTTTTCATCTACTCAGAAATCATTATTCTTATTATTCCATTTTAGTAATTTTTCAAATTATATTAAACAATATTTTATTTTTCTTTATTTACTTATAACACTTTAAAATGGTATAATTTACATTCAGTTCTGGCTGAAATTGAGTGAAAATCCCTTAATAAAAAATGACAGGCAGTTTACATCATTATCATTCTTTATAAATTCGTTAACTTCCTTCCGTCATCGACGACTACACTTCACAGTCACAGTTTGGGTTCAGTTTTATCTGTGCCAGTGTCAAAAAGTCAAAAGTAACAAAAATGGCGGCGGACGGTGACGAAGTGATTAGTGATCAGGAAAAAGTGAGAATTGTTTCGGATTTCATACTCCATTCACCGCCAGGCGAGTTTAACGAAGTATTCAACGATGTGAGAGTTTTGCTAAACAACGATACTTTACTTAAAGAAGGCGCTAGTGGTGCATTTGCTCAGTACAATAAGGATCAGCTCACGCCCGTGCGCCTTGAAGGCTCCGAATTGCATACGCTTATTACCGACCATAACGAGCTCGGCGGTGGCAGATTTTTCGATCCACGATCCAAGCGTTCCTTCAAGTATGACCATTTACGAAAAGAGGCGTCGGAGTATGAACCATATGAACCGGATCGAGTGGCTGAACCCTGGCGAGCGGCGTTGGACGAAGAGTTGACAGCCTACGTGGCTGCACACTACAAACACGGTGCGAGTTTAGTCGTGGGACGTGCTCTTGACTCTGGTACCGTTTCACTTGTGGCGTGTATCGAGGACCACCAGTTTCAGCCGAAGAATTATTGGAACGGTCGGTGGCGCTCCGTTTGGTCGCTGACCGTGGGCGGTGGCGCGGCGGAGCTACGCGGCATGCTGCGCGTTCAAGTGCATTACTACGAGGACGGTAATGTGCAATTGGTAAGCTCTAAAGAGGTTCGCGCGCCTTTAATAGCAACGGGGGAAGCTGCGACCGCCAAGGAGTTTGTGCGGTTAGTGTGCGACGCCGAGAACGCGTACCAAACGGCCATTTCAGATAACTACAAGACGATGAGCGACACCACGTTTAAAGCTCTACGGAGGCAGTTGCCGGTTACGCGCAGCAAGATCGACTGGGCCCGTCTCGTATCCTACACAATTGGCAAGGAGCTGAAGAGCCAATGATGTCCCGCCGCTGCGCTCTGAGCAGCAGCGGTCGCTCCATGCCTCTGTACATATTCGCATAAGAATAAATCTTGTTCAAATGTTTACTGGCTCCGAGGTGTGCCTACCCCGGCGCGTATTTATCTATGAGTATATAGAGAAATCGCTATTGTAACTGTTGAATTTGATGCATTTTGTTACTCTTATTACAAAATACCATTTGCCGCATTTTAAAAAATATTTGTTGCTTCAAAATACTGGAAATAGGCTTCTCTCAGAGACGTACAACCAATTTCTGTTAGTAGCATTGAGGATTTAGCAAATAATGTACTTAGGCCAGAACCTATATGTATAGATCCTGTTTGTAGATCCATAGCAGATTCTGGTAGATGGATTAATGCTACGGACAATGGTTGATTTCTCATTTCTAACAGAGTAACTTGTTTGCAACAATTGTATGATGGTTGTGTAAGCAATATATTTGATTTACTTTGAACATCTTTTCTCAAAATATGTCAATTAAAATATATTTATACTTTCAAGTCGTTGAATCAGTTTAAAATCATTATTTCCACTCACAATTATAATTCCATCCAACCTATATGTTTTATTGTCAGTATTATTTGCATTAGTTTTGAAATATTGCTTGCATAACTGAGTGCTATGTGAGAATTATGAACATTGGAAAGGAGGTTCTTATGGTGCATTTAATTATAGTTAATTTAAAAAAATGTCCACATAGCTTTAACGCGGTGTTTATGAGCATAGAGCACAATATATTCGATATTTTTCAAATAAATATGTGGAGTGTTGCTCAAACTATGGTAATGGTTACAGTGAAAGGTAGAATTCTATTGTCCATATATTATATGGCATTGGGAGTGTGCACGGAAGCAGATCACTCTTTATATGTAACGATTATGATGTCAGTAAGTTTTATTTTGTAATTATTATTATAATTTAAAGAACGTACATAAAAAAAATTCAAGTATTCTGTAATGTATGATTGAATTCATTTGAATAAAAATATATATTAAAATGTTGCTAACTGTTTGTTTTTCATTTTGTCGGTCAACCTGAGATTGTAATGTTTAAATTCATGAATTATGTAACTATTTCCTTCATAAGTTGAAAAGTTTAACAATGATGTTTTGTATATGACCTTCCAAGGCCAGATTGTATTCAGAAACAAATAAGATATGAATCGCCCCAGGTGTTCCTGTTAGGTATTTTGCAAATTTGGTTTTGTATAATATCATTTGTATTAAAAACATTACAATTTTCTTGGATTTAGAGAATAATATTTCTTTTATAGATTATGGTGGTACATAATTAGCATTAATGAAGAATTTGATTGCTTGTATTGTACTATGTTAAAACCATTGAACAATTCTTTTGCATGTTCTATAATATATGACGATGACACAATGATTTACATTTTAAACTAGGTTACAATTGCTGTCAAAATTTTTAGGAATGACTCTAAAAGTTATTTTAAAACCGTATTTATTATAAGCACAACATCATTGGTATACAATTTTGTCCAAAAAACTAAAGTTTTCAATTAATATTCTTAAATATTTTTATCAAGTTATAAGAACGAGTGAGATCGATTTCAACCTTAATTATTACGTCAAAACAATATTTTGCTGCCTTAATGTTCAAAGAGTTATGAGGAAAAGCTTACAAAATTGTTTTATTAATAGATATTTACGGTGCGTTTATGTGGATACATAATTGTAAGCCTCACATATTGAAAAATAAAACCTAGGGCGCAGGAATGGTGTTATCGTGTTAAAGCAAACATAATCGCCTCTCAGGGAAAATACTGCTAAATATTTTTAACGTAAACACTTTTCCCTTGACCGATTTATGTTACGAACTTGGCCTATATACGTTCGCTTAAGTTAAATCAATATCACGGGGGCGTTGATCAGTATTATGACTCGTAGATCGCCCATTTGAGTTCCCTGTATTCAAGGCTTATACTATGTGGGTAGACGCATTCGTCTATTTTCTAATATAACAGCCCCGGTTACGTTTGCCCTAATATCTATTTACGATGTACATTAAAATAGAATGAAGGAATCTCTTGCGGCAACGTCACCCGACGCTTACATCACTTTTATTAGTGCACCGATACAAATGACTATGCTTGAAGTTTTAACCCTAACGGGGTAGATAGCGACAGCCAGTATTACGATTGTATTGCAGTCATTTCTCAAGTAATTATATACAACATACAAACTTTAAAATAATAGGTTGTCCGGAGAGTTCGTGCCGATTTTCGGTGGGTAGCGCGAGAGATCTGACTGAATATATCAATTATTGAAAAATGACATGTGTACATATTCTAAAAGAGATAGCTTCAGTCATATTTGGAAAAAAGTTTGGTTACGATTCGTTAATT
>DWHO01005094.1:0-10553 GCA_018247575.1 Eurytides lysithous rurik | reverse complement strand
ATGCAATTTTAGTCACGATGGAGCGCTTCACGGGACAACAGCGTGCTTTTTGCGTAAAACCATTTTACAAAAACTTGTCGCCGACCGCTTACGACTAACCTAACCTCGTAGGCGTCGTACAGTAACGTAGGAATCGTCGTTAAAATAAAAATTATATAAAAGTATTTGAATAAATGAAACTATTACAAATTAATATCATGCGTAAAATTATTGCGAGTAAAGTTAGCTAGTCCATAAAGGTCGGGATTCTATGGTTTAAGCTATTGAATTGCTAGTGATGACCGAATCATCTCTATTGAACTGAATATTGCATATTATTAACTTAACTAAATATTGTATGTACTTCTGCAAGAAGATGCTCTGCCATCGATAGCTTTAGTTAAGTTATTAATATAAAACCATTAAAAATATATAAAGCTTATTCGAAGCGGTCTCCATTGGCTGCAATACGGTCCTTTAAATGTTGAGGCCAGTTCTCAATAGCAGCACGCACTCTTTCTTAATATTGTATTATAATGTACTGCTGCAAAAAGATGCTCCGCCATCGATAGATTTAGTTAAGTTTATAAAATATTCGATTTTATTAACGAACACTAATTTATTAACGAAAATATTTCATTGACTTTTTTCGTATTGTAATATAACCCACCCCAGTTATGTCACATATTTACATAAGGGTCGAATCCATGACCACCGTTTTTGTAGTCGGTTTCTAAGTGATTCCTCCCGTTACAATGACTTAATCACATAATTTCGGTAATGGATAATGGTAACTTACGAGGATGTCTATTTAAGATCACCATTCAACTAGTGGATTCACTTTCCAAGGGTTTAGTGTCCTTACAATAGTTTTCGGTTAAAACAAAATTTAAAATCCGGTTTTCCACACCAACTATAGTATTACAACCTCTTTGTAAAAGAATGTGACAAACAAGTAAATAGATCAAATGGGGATACGTTATCGTCGCCTAAGAATCGATACTGCGCCTATGAGCTGTCGGTTACTTTAACATTAAATGTTTTTAAACCTCGAATTTGCAGTGGAACTTTGAAATGAATCAGCTAAAGTAAATAAGGGTTGTTACACACGTCGCAAATACCGATTTGGTACCGACCAAATTAGTAAATAGGGAGGGAGGGGAGGGCGATGGGCCACCGGCCACCTCACTCACCGGACGTAACGCGGAAGTACAAACATTTCCACTTTACGCCAATTTTCTGTGAGGTCGTGGTACTAATCCGGTTCGAGAGTTCGAGTTGATAGCTCGATATATTTATATTAACAATACAATAAACCATAGTGTAATATATAACCGTAGACAAAAAGCCGTGTGGTACCTCAGTGTCCAGGCGCTCACTTATAATTCAATATACTCGAGCAACCAGATTTCAAATCCCTGTGCCGACGTCAATGAATTTGTCAATTTATAATTAACAATTTTACGTACTGGTTAACCACGTGCTTAACGGTAAGGGAAAACATCATGAGGAAACCTGCATATTTAAGAAACAATAAAAAAAATCTTAAATATGTGAAGTCCGCCAATCCGCAATGGGGCCGCGTGGTGGTCTGTGACTTTATTCCCTCTGTGAAAGGAGCAGGCCTCTGCACAGTAGTGGGACATGTATAAGCTGTTACTTTTTGGGTAAATTTTGTCGTACAAACCGTTTCTAAGTTAGTAGTTTCTAAGTCACAATTCCCACCCCGGGGCAAATGTTTGTACGAATTACGGATAACTGTTTAGGAGGCGTTTGTGCGTGTGAAATTATGTATATATGTAAAAAGCCCATATAACATAAGATATGTATTTCTATCTTAAAATATAGGCAGCGAGTGTTTGAAACGAAGTCAAAGTTCAAATATATTTATCCAATGCAGTTTCAGACGCTTAACGAGCATAAAATAACCGGGATCATTATACCAGTTATTATTCCATGAACCAAGAACCGGTTAACAACTCTGCGGTGTGAATCACATATTCTGCTCAAAGTGGTTTGACAAATATTTTATTGATGCGAGATTGAGTTCTGTTAGTTCGCGTACCGGTAGACCGTCCTGGTAAAGTAAATCGTTAAATCTTGTGACACAATGAGAGTAAAGTGAAAAATAAAACTAAGATACTTTTTTTATCTCCGTGCAAATACTCCTCTGACCTATTTGCATATTATTTATCACGTTATCTTTTAAATTCAACTGCGACGTACACAACACTAGCTCTGCAGCCATGAACAGTAAACAGAAATAAAAGTTTCTAATAGTTATTAACTATTATTACTAATATTATTAGTCTTTAAAACACGCTGCACCTATTATAAAAAAATTAAGTACATAAGGTTCACGCTGACAAAAGCCCAGATCAGGAATAATTATCTATCCTTCGTACAAATATCGGGACCCTGGGTGAAAATTAAACCCACGGCCGGCAATGTCTAAGCCTATAGTTTAACTGCACCAAACGGGTCGTCAAATATCTAACATGTATATTCCAATTCGTGGAGACTAGCATTTCCACGGATTCGGCGATCCGATGAAGCTTTATAGAGCCGAATAGACTAAAAGCATCAACGTCAGTCCAGATAAGATGAGATATCTACTATAAGTTATAGTTTTTTTTAATTTAATTCAAAGTAATTTAATTCAGTAACGGATCAACCAGTCGACCTCTTAATTGTCATAAATACTATCCCACGATTTATGTAAAAGAGTTGATCTCTTTTACATAAAAAAGGGAAAAACTGAAACATGTGGTGCTATTGGTTAGTGCCAGTGACTACGAAGCAGAGGGTCGGGTATGATTCCCACTCAGAGCTCAACATTAGTGCGATGAGCTGAAGTATTTATTCTGTGTCCCGGTGTTAAATATTTTTGTGGCAATGGGGCCACGCTGCATCTCTTGCTGCTACTGAATAGGCCAGCACGGCTTGGGTATAAATCAAGGCTTGGGTTTACCCAAGCCTTGATTTATAAGTTTTTTGAGGTCGTGCTTTTAAGCAAGACCTCAAAAAACTGGTGTGAAGTGGACGTGGTTATACCTCCGCGTGAGTGAAGTGACCCCTATCTTAAGAAAAGTAACTATTATAAAATAATAGTTTACATACCTCCCTAGGGAACGTAACTAATAGATAATAATTTAAGGGTTTTAGTACTTATTTAGTAATAAAACTTGTAGAGCTCCGTGTTCGAAAGTCAGGAAACAAATAAAACGCGATAAAATCAATAAATTGTTTTAATTTTAACTGCTTTTAGTGCTTTTCAAAAATATTTTTTAATCTGCTTTTTTATTTTACGTGAACTGCTTTAGAAATAACGTATGGTGTTCTTTAAAAGTAAAATGATCAAGAAAGATCGATCTTGTTCTGCATTTTGAATCGTAAATAGTATTATTTATTTACTTTTTATTGCAAAATCAAAATTGAAATTACAAAGGACGCATTTAATGCCTTTGGGCATTTTCTCCCATGTATTCAGTTATAGTATTTTAATTTGGGTTGACTGGGAGACAATTCCTACAAGCATTAAGTTGGTCCTTTGTAATCCCTTAGTGCAAGGTGTTTATAATAAAGAATAAATATATATTTTATGATAAACGGCACTCTTTTTCAACACAATTTTCAAACGGAGCTGGAGATGCAAGAGATGTCATTAAAATGTATACATATTTTATATCCAACTAAATTGATTTTTAAAATGTATCCCTTAGAAGTTATTTTGATGATGAAGTGTGAGATCGTCTCGCGGTGATAGAGGTCCGAAACCAACAATATAAATGCGTAAATACACAACATAAATAAGCATGCGAGTGTATGCATACTAGAGAAAACGAATAAATGAAAATGTGAAAATGAACAAATAAATAAATAATAGCATACAAAAAATAGAAAGAGAAAAACAACGAACAAACAAGTGTTTCTGAATTTAAATCATAAGCGTCGTCGCTATGAGCGAGAATTCAGATTTTTCTTCAATTTCAGACTCTTTCCCATCCCCTCCCAGTGAGGGCCGATAAATCGCATCTGCAATTGATCAGCGGAAATTCAATTCTTCTCGAGGCGATAAACTCGGGCATAGTGCTCGCGCAATCTTGCTGTTACGACGCCGTCAAGATGACGTCTACACGTAAAACCATCCATGAAAGAAGACAATTTTTATAAGCATAAAATGATAACTAGATCAGACAGGGTTACTGTTTCATCATGGATATTCTGAACGTTTTTACGGAAGACAGCTAACGATTGATTACCTCACTCTCTCATTCTTATTATATTTTTATTTTTTAATTCCCTTCGTAGCCTAGTCCTAGCCTAGCCCGCGCTTTACTAATCGGAGGTTGTGGATTCGGATCCATGAAGGGCATTAATGTTGCTTAATTGGGTCATGGTATTATAGCCAGGTCACCCGGTTACCTGAAAAGTAAGATGATCTGCATCGGATAAGCAAGTAAAAGTTAGTCCCGACTTACTTCTCGACGCCATCTAGCGGTGGCTTAGAGGATTCGTTGTTTAGAGGTCGACTTAATGACACCGCCTCTGCGACTGATACCGATCGTGTCAGGTATCCGTTATCCAGTCTATGATAGTAAAGGAAGAGCGAGGGTGCCTGTGTTTGCGTAAACTCTTGTGCACGATAATATATACTGATAACTGTAACTGTGGTGTGCCTAGTGGTAAAAATCGGAGGTTCGAATCCCGCGGAGGACAATGGCTTTGTGTTGAGTTAGGACATTACGGACTCCCCTCCGACGGGTTCCCGCCTTGTCGTGGCGGAGGGGCTCTAGTAACCGTGGCCTGGTCAGTCACGGCGAAGCCAAGAGGAACCCAAACACGGTTGGCCCGTGTTGTAGGGCTGGCCAGAGGGCGCGCTCCCTCTGGATGGCCGGCGCTGTTAAGGCCGTGGATGGTAGGGAGAACGGGCGTAACATGGTGCACGGCGGAGCCCGCGACCAGGTCCGCCGCTGGAAGCTGGGAGGCCTGTCACTTTTGAGCACAAGCTCAAAAGTGCCAGGCCAATTCCTAGCTCCCATGGTCTCCAGCTTGCGTGTTCCATGTTCCAGCACGCCTTGCCTGAAGAGAGAACGGGTTGCCGAGGGACACCCATAGGAGGGGCTGCGGAGGCGGCCAGCGCTGGCATGGTCGCGGAAGTGTGCGAAAGCGTTCCCGTGACCCTGCCTATATGCGCCTACATGGAACATCATAGGGGTTTTAATCGGTGCGAGTCCGACATAACCCGTCTTTGCCCCCGCAAGGCCGGGTATGCATAGGCATTTCCCCCACGTAAAACAAAAAAAAAAGGGCATTGCGGACTGATCACCCGATTGCTTGAAAAGTTAGATGATCCATGCGTCGGATAGACATGTAAAAAGTTGGTCCGGGCTTCTTGTCGACGCCATCTAGTGGTGACTTGGAGAAGTCTTTATTGCGAGGTTGGTTTAATGTCACCGCCTCAGCACCTTATCTCTCTCCGGTCGTGTAGGTTATCCGTCTCATCGGGCTGAGAGCAAAGGAAGAACGAGTGCACCTGTGTCTGCGCAAACGCTTGTACATATATCCAACGCACTTGTTTGATCTCTTGTAGATCCGTGGCCGGAATCGGTTGTAATGACATTATTGTTGTATACCAAGCAGTTAGCTGATGCCTTTTAGATTGGCTGCCGTAGCCGAAGGACATGGTTAATGTCCTGTTATCTTCAGCAATATGAGCTCCTACAACTGCATAGATATAGCAAGTAAAGCATTATTATTATTTTCTATGCACAAAAGCGCCCGTCGCCGTTATGCTAATTTAATCACTAATTAAAACGATGCCGGAAGCATAATGGAGAGACTTGTGTCAACGAAACGGGATCCTCGGTAATACTCGTGAAATCTCGTTACGACCGAGCGCCAGAGTTCTCTTCAATCAGAGGGGCTTTCATTTCTCAATTTCGCAGAAAATTGGGGTGACCTTTTCTTTAGTGCTTTACTTTATGACGCCCTTTTGTCTTTTCAGCTTGCCCTACAAAAATTTCTGTTTGAGACAGTGACATTTCCGTGATGAGATTTAAATCTACAGAACTTTGTATAACTAACTCCTAGACAGTTCATAGTGTTAGTTTATGGATGCTAATTAAAATATGCAGAAATAATCACTCTCTTTAACCTTCGGCCTTTAAAAAGTTAAGACCACTAGTAAAAATCTTTGGAATTAACAATATGTTTCAAATGTAAATATGGCAAAAAGCTAATAAGCGCACCTGCGTATCTATTCTTATAGCTGATGTTAAAAGAGCAATATCTCAAGAAATTTATTTGATTTATTTCAAATTTCACGATGTGATAGTTCGTTGAACGTTAGAAATTATTGTCAATGCCCAGTGCTCTTATAATACGTAAAATTTCACGTATACCTTTTTGGACGGTAAACTCTTTCGTCCCACTGCATCGACCACAGATAGATATTCATTTGGAGGGTAATTTGTTTTTTATTTTGTATCGACCAACATTCAGGATCCCAGGTTATCTGTGGCTGCTCCAGTCAATCTAGCGCAGTAGCGTGTAAGAACTGTATTCTGTTTTGAAGGACAATGTCACCAGTTTAATTTCTAGATATAGAAATAGACCGTGATATATTTCTTGGTGATGTGCGAAAATCGACATAACCTAACCTAAGCCTAAACTGTTGTAGTTATAAATACTTTACCATAAAACGCACGACCTACTCGTCTCGTTTCAATTACTCTTATCTGTAAAATACACGCGTTGTGGTATACTTATAAAATTATTCATCTAACTAAATAAATATTAGTAATTATACAATATTATATATTATAATGCAATGTATGCACCTTTTGCGTAAAAAAAAAAAATAATAATGTCCTCCCGACCGATTCCAGCCACGGCGGCTGATCTACAAGAGATCAGCCTAGTGCGCAGGGTATATTATAGTGTACAAGCATTTGCGTAGACACAGGTGGACTCACTCTTCCTTACTCTCATAGCTCAATGGAACGGATAACCGACAAGACCGGAGAAAGATCGGCGCAAAGGCACCTTCTCCAAGCCACCGCTAGATGGCGTCGATAAGAAGCCGGGGCCGACTTTTTACATGGTCATCCAACCCATCGATCATCTTACTTTTCTGGCAATCGGGTAATCAGCCCGTTATGCTCTAACCAAACCAAGAACAACAACACAAAGTAATTGCCCTCCACGGGATCCGAACCTCCGATGGTAAGCGCTAGCCTATTTCACTTAGCTACCGAGGCAGTAAACAAACAAACGAATAGCCTATTACGAATAAGATCAAATGACATCACGCCACACGTGCGTAACAACTATACCGGTCCATTCGGTTGAATAGCCAACGTTTGAATGTCCGTTTGCAATTCCCGCCGCATGACCCATAACGATCCACAAAGCGTTCCCGACTGGATCGTATATAACGCTATTGTGTAGCGGGCTTTGCGAACGATGCACTGATGCCCGATATACCTTTGTGCTGCTTGTAAGTTTACGATAGTCTTTGCATCCCGTACGCCCGCTTTCGACGCATATATTCATTTGTAAAACATACATCGCTTAAATATAATGAATAAGACGAATGACTCGCATTATAAGTGTATATACAGTATGTGTGTACAGTTAACACTTTTTTATGACATGTACAAGGTTTTTGCATTTACAAAGTGTCATTGTAAACAAAGAAATGGGGGATAAAAGGTATACAAGAATAATACTTTTTAAAGGCAACTAGTAAGTTATGCAACTATGGCAGCATTGTAAAACAGTGCAAAATTGTTCAATAACAATACAAATATTTTAGTCAATAAACACAATACAATAAAGGCTCGGCTCGGAAATCGGCGTATAGTGGAAGTGTTTTTGATTCCGCGTTTCATCCGGTGAGTGAGGTAGCCGGTGGCCCCTTCCATCCCCTACCATGCTACCCTCCTCCCCTAATCCAGCCCATTCTCATCCCTCCGTCTTTCCAAAATTCCCCCCTTAAAGGCTGGTAACGCATTTGCAAGTTCTGTTGCAAATGTCCATGGGCGGTGGTGGTCGCTTACCATCAGGTGCGCCGCTTGCTTGTTTGTCAGCCTACTCCATAAAAAAGAAAGAAAAACACAATAGTGCTTATATGTTACTGTTTGCAATGACACTCCAGTTAGACTCGGCAGTAAAGTCTTTTACTGCAGAATAGACTTGCAAATAACTAAAATTATTTTATGACAACATAAAAAAAATGTTAATTGCGAAACCAAGTATTCGAATCAAATTTAAACATATAAAACAGCATCGACATATTATGCGTTAACTCCCGAGTTATATAACGTTTGATTTGGTGCTACGCCGTATACGCGTAGCGCTACGACCAATGTAGACGTAGTTCGGTGAGCGGTGCCGTTACGCAACCTATTGGCCGCCGGACCGATGAAAGCTTTATTATGTACCAGATCTGAATTGCGTCCGTGCACAGAATTTGTATTGGGGTTCCAACATGTTTAACTTCCGCGAGATACTGGTTACTCAAATTTCGTCCGTAGCAGAGTAGGCCTTATTCAATTATCAAAAAATAAATAGTGTTCGAAATAAAAATTCAGTAAATTTATGTTCTATTGTAAAAGTGTATAAGCATGTTCTGTCTTAATCCTTTAGCGGTCGATATTTGTACTACCAACAAAAATAGAGCCCTAAAAGAAACCAAGAAGAGGCTGTAAAGTGATAATGATTGACTGGCCCATTGGTATAGTGGTTAGTGCTCCTGACTGCAAAGCCATAGGTCGTGGGGTCAATTTCCACCCAAGTACATATTTAAAAGTATATAAGTATGTATATCAGTTGTCTGATCACCATAGTACAAGCTCTGCCTAGTTTGGGATCAGATGGCAATGTGTGTCCCATGATATTATATTATTATATTCCCAGCCGAGGCAAATATTTATATAAACTATAGATATTATGTTCCGGATCTGGATATTTGTCCGTTGAAATTGACATATGTAAAACGCCGACAAATGTAACACAAGGTATAACTATCTTATAACAGTGCATGGTATAACTTTGTAAGAGGAGCAGCGTTTTTTACTAAAAAAAAACATAATTATGACTGCTGATTATTGTAATGTATTCATTAAAATAAGGCTTTAAAACATTTGATTTCATACGTTTTTAGAATTAAGTCCATGGGGAAGCTACCACCGACTAGGAAAATAGTTTTGCTGGGAAGAGCCGCTGAGAAACTCAACAACGCTGCTATTTAAATTTTTTTTAATAATAACTATATAACTATCCCACACACGAGTCAATTAACGTAATTCCACACATTTTACAATACAATAAGCTTTATGTAAAACAAACTTATGCGTATACTCAGGCCCATAAGGATTTGTTCACCTGCTGAAGACAAAAATTAGGTGATACAAGCTTATTTTTTTGCTTTACAACATTTCACTGTTTGGTGTAAAGTTAAAAAAGGTAATAAATGACAGTATGATAATATGTACTCTATGTTAAGAACGTAAATCCATCTGTTTATCGTGTATCTCGCAGAAGCACCATTCACAATCCATAACGACCACAATCGATTGGCAAACCGACATGTGTCGTATTCAGCTACAGCTGAATTGCACCTCCGTACTGAATTCCAATGATCGGCGGGAAGCGAATTACGTGGACGGATTACGAGAAACATGTTAGATTGGAAAGTAAGTTATATCGTAATTCACCTGGAATAATAATCAATAATTTGACTACATATTGTGTTGTTACCGAAAGAATACTATTGGTTTGAGTAGTGACTTTGGCAGTGAGCAGTGACTGTTATAATTTACCGTGTTCCCTGCACGGAAACGAAAACTTGTGTGATCCGGGTCTGAGCGCACTTTGGTATTTTCTTAACCGACTTCAAAAAGGGAGGAGGTTCTCAATTCGACTGTATTTTTTTATGGGTTACCTCATAACTTTTTACTGGGTGTACCGATTTTGATGATTCTTATAATATTTGAAAGCTGGTGCTTGTCGTGTGGTCTCATATAAATTTAAGCGAGATATGACTAGAAGTTTTTGAGTTCTCCCTAATTATGCGTTTTTTATTGTAAACGGTATATCGTAAGGCTTTGTCAGAAGGTTAAAGCTTCCTCAGAAATTTAATTCTAATTGTTTTTTGTAGTGCGAACATGTGCTTAAAACTAAGTAGGATTTATACTGTGCAAGTTGTGCGCTTGACCATTACATAGTGCCACACAATCCGATTGGTCCTATGCTGAGCTCAACGTACAAAAATGTAACACTTTATATCTCGGTGACAAGTATTACACAGAGATATCATATCATCAGAAATACTCCTCTTCAAACCGGGACACGGTAGAGCTAGTATATAACTGCTTGGTGGTAGAATTTGAGCTGGCCCGTTGGTGTAGTGGTTGTCGCTCCTTACTTTAAAACCAAAGGTCGTGGGTTCGATTCCCAGCGAGAAAAATATAGGGTGGGCCAAAAATTTTAGCAAATAGCAACACTTGATTTCTCCAAAACCGTGAGAGCAAGGGGCGCGCGGGTGGCGGGGAATTGTGCGTCGTTTA
>DWHO01005093.1:0-10554 GCA_018247575.1 Eurytides lysithous rurik | reverse complement strand
GGTCGTGGTACTTATCCGGTTCGAGCCGGCCCATTCAGCAGCGGGAGCAGCTGCATGGCTGTACCACCGTTAAAATTTATAACTATATGTTTACATATATAATACAGAAATATATCTACATATACATATTTGTTATAGTTGTTAGTACCGATGGTTGCCGTACAATTTTGCCAAGATCAACCAAAATAATAATCTCCGAAAACTGATACTATAGACTCTGCTACGGGAAGTCCTATAAATTTCTTAAGGCGAATAGTTCCAGAGTAATGTAGCCAGCACAATAAAATATTTACCAAAAAGACTAACACCATCTCTCTTTGAATTGTGTGTTTAGACTAGATCGAATATTTCTTCCCTTGTTTAATTAAAGTTATTGAATAATATTAGAGAAGTTGTATAGTTTAAAATCTAAAGAATTAATAGCTAGGCGTTTAATATATAGTTTGTCGTTTCGGTTTACTACGACCATAGTTATTATAAAAAGGGTACTATAATCGGGTTATGTACGTACTAATGGTCGAGTTAGGCATATATGATATTGTCAATCATAGCGGTAGGCGATTCGTCAGCCGTAAAAGTGTAAAGAAATTATTACAATAACTCGATACTAATAAACGAAGTACATATATTGTAAATGTTATAAAAGGTATAAATTTAATAAAAAAAGTTTATGATCTCAAGGCAGTGGGAATTTTAATTATAATTCAATCAAATTATTGGTCTTTTTTACTTTTGCGTCACTTCTTATCAATAAAACATCTGCGTTAATGTTGATTGTTAGTACTGTAGTTGTTGTATTCGTCGTTGTAGTAAATCAACTCTGTCCAGACAATGAGCAAGTAGCTCTGTAGAAGTAAGAGATATAAATATAGGAAAGGAATCCAGGAAATTAACCTACGACACTTACAAGTGTCGTAGGTTAATTTTTATAGAATGAAACAAAAGTACGGTAAATACCGAAGCCATTCGCAATCAACGCCCACAGGAGCAAAGGAGCGAAGCGAAGATGAAACCTTGGGGTCACCGCCAGCTCCGCATTAAATGCCGGCAGTTTGTTATTTTATTGCGCGGAAGGAGCTTTATAATCGTAAAAAGGAAACGGCACAATCTAAACAGAAACTGCAGCGATAGCGCAGCCCCTCAACTCGTTTATTTTAAAGAATAAATAACCCGTTAAAGCGTTAAATAGGCCGCCGGGGTTCGACGAAAAAACCATCGAGATCAAGAATGGCGAAGTGTCGCCGCTTTTCATTTTTATTTCCAAAAGTGAAACATAACATGAAACCACATCTTTCTTTCATTGATTGTTCCAGCAATTTTAAATATCATTCTTCTATATACTACGGACGGAAACCCCGATTTAAATATAGGAAATTTGGTAACTTTTTAAGAAAAATAGAACGTACTTGTTTAGCGCAAAAGCTTTTAATAGTGTCGTCATTTTTTCAGTTTAATGTACATAACTGTCCTGTTTGGTGACCGAAAGAACTTATTTTGTTATTTATCGATTTTCTAAAATGTAATATGAAAGATGTCATAAATAACATGTCAAAAATGACAATATAAAAGTGCTTGCAAAGGCCTATTTGATTAATTACCTTTAGAGAGATTTGATTCGATTTACAAAAGATATCTTTATGAGTTACTCTAAAAATATATGTATAAAAAACTAATAATCATAGGAAGGATAATAATGTCTAAATAGTACCTCATAATTTAATGTACGAAAAATGTTTATTGCGACAAATGCAGGAACTTAACGACATCACACCTGTCTAATAATTATACTTTCTAGTAAATCTAGAGCGGAAAGATGGTTTAGAAGATAAACGGGAACATTCTTTGGAACATACAAGCAACCTCTTATCACAATCTTATTTATTTATTGCATTGCCTTAAAAGAGTTAACAAAATGAGGACTTAATGCCTTTAAGCATTCTTTCCCAGTCGATGATACGAAAAATGCATAAACCTTCGTTCCATTGATATTCAAACAACAACACAGTGAAATATAAAAATTATCGCATTGGTAGAAAATTACGTCACGAATATTGAACATGACCGCTGAGTTTTTTCTGCTGAATTTTAAAATTAATTTGAGTTATATAGGTTGCTTTCAAAACACAATTTTTTCACATATTTGATATGAGAAAAAATTGTGTTTTGTTCGATGATATTTATATACTGTATTAAGGTGATACTATTTATATATTGTATTAAGGTAATACTGTAACGACATTTTAAAAGAGCAACTGTTGAGTTACTCCCGGCTCTTCTCAGCAGAACTGCGTTCAGAGCCGGTGGTAGCTTCCTCACGAACTGAGATATATAAATGACGATTCATAAGTGCTTGTAAAGGCCTATTTGAATAAAATATTTTTGATTTGATTTGATTTTGAAAAAAATAAAACCCTTAGAAAATAATTAATAATATATCAAGCGTGATAAACCTTCGAGTTTCCATAGTAGGCAATGTTGCATTAAAGGGATACAACTATCATTTCCAACATAAAATTATGCCAGTCAAGTCGTAAATAACTCCTATTCTGTTTCGATATGTGAAGTGCTGGTTATAGCTTTGTCTTAAAGATTTATCGCGTAACCAGTACTTATTTCGGAATTTATATTCCATTTAAAGATACAGAATAAATTATACTGCTCAGGTCCCAAAAAACTAAAACAAATTATATGTTTTATATGATTACATACTGTTTACATTATATAATTACATACTGTTTACATTACAAAACTAAACCATTTTATGGAGTTTATTGTGTTTCATTATGAATTTAATCTCCACTTTTTTTTACAGATGTCAGAGTAGATAAATCGGATGTTAGAATAAAGTTTTGAAAATACATAATATTGAATAAGATAGAGCACGTGCTAAGTCAATCACAGGGAGGGAGCTTTCAAACAAGACAAAGGAAAGTTAAGGAAGTTAGGATTTATCGCCCCAAGATTTTAGAAAACTTGCGTACGTTTCTTTTTAAGAAATATGGACTTAATAGTTACTTTAAAAGGTCATGCATGATTTCTTTCCAAAAATATTTGGGGAAGTCGCCTACGAAAAACGGCCGTAGTCTGTTATTGACCAAGCGGTAGGGCGTTCAACGGGCGACGGTTGCGATCGGATGCGTCGGGATCCGGTTGGTAGGCGCATACCTTGATCACCAGAGGATTGAAGTTTATGACGGCTCCATCGAAGAACCGTTCCGTTGAAGAATTCTTTAATTGTCGTAACCCTGCAGTCGTTGTTCGACATTAGTTTGGTACCGCTCAGTACCGGTTGCCATCTGTTCTGTTCTAATTGATGTTTTGCTTTCAGCCTATGCGACTCTGTAATCGGCTGCCGAACGGATAAACTTGTTTTAAAATATCTGAAGTTCATTAAGTCCGCGGGTTGACGTCCGCAAAGAGCATGCATAGGACATTCTCGGTCTGATACATGTCTTGTACAAAAGAAGCTTACGTCTCGAGGACATTTAGCTTTTACGGCTTTTAAGGTTCTGTTTCGGACGTAGGTAAAGAGCGGAGAAAACTAGAGTTAAGCGTCAAGGGCAACTCTTAGGTATTCGGCCTTCTCCCGGAGGATTGGTTGGCCGTGGAGGGTGAACACACGTATTTACAAATAGCCAATTTATATGCTCAAGCATTATAGAAGTGTGGAAGCGAAATTGATTAGAAAGGAATATCCGCTTTTTTGATACATATTTTTAGGAGAATAGATATATAGAAAAAGGAAATATAGTTCATTTATTTGTGTAGACTATATATCGTCTACGCCACGGGTCGGCAATCTTTTCTTAAACAAGGGCCGCAAATGTTATGAGAATGTTGGCGCGGGTCACAAATGTTATCAGGATACTGGCGCGGGCCACATTTCGTCTAATTAACACATTTTTTTAGCTAAAACTAATTTTGCATTTTTACCGTTTTATAGACCGCATGCGGCCCGCGGGTTGCCAACCCCTGCTCTATGCAAACGAAATGGATGAAAAAGGCGGGCTTAACACCAATGCCATTATATGCCAGACAAATTTTAGTTGGTTCAAAGTGGATTAGGTAGGTGAACAAATAGAAATAGAAAGGTAATGACAGATAAATAATTTTTTGTTTAAAAAAAAACCGCTGACTGATTTTTTTGGATAATAGGTTTCACACGGAAAAACGCTCGGATCCGTAACAATTATCTGTAGTTCATACAAATATTTGTCCCGTTTGGAAATCTAACCCACGACCTATGACACCAAATCCAATAGCTTAGCAGCTGCGCCAAACGGGTATCAAAATAACGTAATAATAATGAAACAAATAATATATACAAAAAAAAATACCTCGTTGTAACGTCTCCTCGAAAGTACTCTCCGCGGGATTTGAACCCACGAACTGCGATTTGTAAAGCGCAGGCCTTACCACCAGGCTATGGAGGCAGTCAATCACACATAAATACATATATAAATATAGGTACATATATATTTAGAAACAGTGCTTAAAATCAAAATAGCGGACGTGGTAAACAGAACATAAGACGTCAATTTTTATATCTCTAACAACAGTCACGTATTTTTAAATTTTGAACGCGAAGGTAAAAAAAACTGTTTAAGTTAATTATCCTCAAATTAATTGTTACTGCATTTGGGGGTGAATTGTACTAGTGACTGGTTTTTTTAAAGTGAATCATAGAGAAGTGGTTTTACAGGTTACTGACGAGATGCAGAAGTTTCTATAATTTTGTTTTTCGCGTCATAAGCCGGATATGTCGAACATGTGATCTGCTATACATTATTTATTACAATATCAATATTAAAAAAAATATATTGTAAATCTAAAACTAGTAATACGAAAATGTGTTACGCAAGTTGAATTCGGCAGATCAATCAAGCCGTGTGTCACATAATCCCCGTAAGCTTTTAAAATGTATTATTTTTAGAAGTATTTGTAAGTGCCATCAGTTGAAATATCGACAAAAGAAAACTTATATCTCTTGTATTTAAACGATTTCGAAAATCCTTTTTCAAATCTTCTAAGTTAATATCTAACTTTTTAAGAACGCTGAGCGCTTTTAAATCAACTGTCGTATAACTTTCGCAGATTAAGAGATAAGGACTAAGGATAATCCGGTCTAAATTACTTTTTAAGGATCCGAACGGCTTGATTTATTTAATAATATTTTGCCATGATTTTTAGTTAAAAGATAATTGTATATTAATTAAATCTACTGATGTGTCATTGGTTTATAAATTTGGCAAAAGCACTTTGCAAGTTGGATCTTTTTTAAAAATTAAAACTGTTTAAACTAATTTAATGAAAATTTTCCCTTCCCTCGCAATGAAATAGTTTTCACTTTGTAAGGTACACTGAAATTCACGTCGTTATACAAATGATTATTTTTAATAATTAACTAAATTTTCGATTTATAGTTAAAAACTCTTTATCAGACGAAAAGGGTGGGCTCGTTAAAAGGTGCCAAGTTAATAGGTATTACGTAAAAGGCAAAAAAAGTAAAAAAAATTATAGATGTCTAAAAATAACCCTTTTTTTGCAAAAGTGAGTTTTGTCTGCTACCTTATTTTTTCGTCTATCATTCTTACGAGCTTCTGAAAACAAAAATATAAATATTGTTTTTATCAAATGAGCTTCAATAAACATAAACTATTATTAAATGATAGATCTAACTTACGTCCATGAATCTTCTGTCAATATATTTAAAAACCAAAAGTTAGGGATTTGGATTTGTTACTAAATTTTATTCAGCTTTAATTACTGTTTACTGACTACTACCAAATCGGTTTTTAAACTTTCTCCGGTATTTCAACAAACAAAATACTACGTTAAAATAAATGTGATTTCTTTCCTATGTTCTTTTATTAATAAATTATCACAACAAAGTGACACTTATTGGATAATTGACCCTAAATATAAACGCAAAACGTCCAAACCTGACCTTCTCAAATAAGGTGAAAAAAAGGCAACTGTAAATTTAAATCTTGTGACCGGATAATTGATTTAGTCACAGACAACAATCAGTGAAGGTCAATTTTATGAAGTCCAATTAAAATCAAGTAAAGTTTTGTCACCATAAGCTTCCAAGATCCAGAAAAAGAAATCGCCCTTGACTGCTGGTGACATATAAGAGGTTGAGTTTTTAATTGCATCGAGTTTGTAGGAATCGGCTTTACACTAGACTACGGTGCCTGTTTGTTTTATATGGATAATATCATGTATAAAATACATGTTACATTTTACATATGATATTATCTACTATTGCAGGTTTTCTAAAAAGAACTTCTACTAAGCTTATATACTATACTAAGCTAATCGTTCACTTTGATTGGTCGCCGTAAGATGATACATCAAAGATAATTTTAAATTTATATGGAGCATAATAAAATGTTTAGCTTAATGAAGATAGAAAACAACTCTATCTGACAACAACCATCTATCAACACTAAAGCAAAAAATCTTCCAATTCGTGGGAACGAGCCTTCCCTCGGGTGCGGTACGCGATGAAGCTTTATAGAGGCGCATAGGCTAAAAGCACCAACATCATTAAAATAAAACAAAAAAATTTTAAGCAAAATCGCTTTGGCAAGAAAACCATGCTCTGTGTCTGGTGGGACCAGAGTGGTATTGTGTATTATGAACTTTTGAAGCCACTCGAAACCTATCGCCAACACAACGCTATCGCCACAAAATGGTATATTTAAATAACGCATTAATAGAAAGACGACCGGAATGGGTCAGAAGACATGGTAAAGTGTTAAATTCGCTTGAATCCATCCACATCCGCCGCACTCCCCAGACTTGGCGCCGTCTGTACTATCACCTCTTCACATCAACTTGTTCACACAAATCGCTTAAGCAATTTCGAGGAAGTTGGAAAATGGTTAGACGAATGGTTTGCAGCAAAAGAGTATTTCTTGCATGCTATTCATAAATTTCCCTTCAACATTACGTTTTTATTTTTACCAAAATATACATACGCCTAGTGGGCCAATGTGTATCAGTGTATATGTACATTAAGGACATAGTGGCCTAAACCTATAACTAAATCGTGTAAAGTAGATGTACCGGCCTACCCCCTAACCTATAACTAAATCGTGTAAAGTAGATGTAAGCGTAAACCTATGACTAAATCGTGTAAAGTAGATGTACCGGCTTCAAAATTTATACAATATGTATAAAATATTATATTATGATTTCAAAAAACTTTCCACACCATACAAAAGCTACGTTAAGTATAGAGGAACATTATGTATGCATTTGTTTTGTCATATGTTTATAGTCTCCCTATTAAGGAGCGGAAAGCGATCACCACTGCCCATGGTCATTGGTAACATTACCAAACTTGTAAAATGTTATGTATATGTTTGTCGACCCAAGGAATAGCCTCTCGTCTTATATAATATAGTAACGTCAGGTATACTTAAGTAGAAAAAGTTGAACAAGCTGTGTTTATTTAAAAAAAATTGTGAAATTCTTTTCTTGTAGTCATTTTTAAAAATAAGGGAAATATATCATGTTGGAGCCATTACATGTACATTACCTTTTTATGAATTCATATGCTTCACGTTTCTCGGTAGAGCTATTTAGCGTGATTTGTGTTAAAAAAATGATATGCTAGCCTACTTAGAAGACTACTATTCTATATAATATTTTATTTTTTTCTCAACTGTACTATTGAGAATTCACTTAACTACTTTAAATTAAACAAATCAAATCAAAATATTTTATTCAAATAGGCCTTTACAAGCACTTATGAATCGTCATTTATACATCTCAGTTCACAATCGTAATACACACTCTTGTATTACTGTTTGCTGTTTTGTGTACCAAATAAAATAAAATAAAAATAAAATTGCCCTATATCGCCGATAGTAACAGTGTTTTATACGCCGGACAATGTATCATGCAACTGGCCCATTATCAACACGTGTTACAATCGTGTTCTGTTCAAAGCGAAACACAAACAGTTTCACTTCACGCCGAATTTCTGTGAGGAACACCGTCCCTGTCACAAGCCGGCCCATTTTAGTATATCTGCTCATGGTAGAGCAACCACCGACTATTTTACATAAGATTTCGGTTGGAAGGGCAATGCTTGCAGCGTAATTATTCGGTCGGTAGACTATCTTACATCGCCGTATGATGAGTGCATCGAAGAGTCAAGAAGTTTACAACTTGTGCAATTCAAAATACTCTCAGGTAGTGTTGTTGTTGGCAACTGAATTGATTACCATCAGGCGAGGCATCTATTCATGCCTTCACTTTATTAAAAAAAAATGTAACACAATAGAACACATATGAAGCCACGCAGCTGCTCCAACTGCCGAATAGGCCGGCGCGAACCGGATAAGTACCACGACCATACAGAAAATCGTCGTAAAGTGGAAGCGTTTTCCTTTCCACGTTTCGTCTGGTTAGTGAAGTGGCCCGTACCATATCCCCCTCCTGTCCCTTTATCCCTCGCTCACTCCCCCTACCCTGCTTCCCTCCAACTCCCGCTCCACCTATCCTCCTCCCTCCCTCTCATCCCGCCCTCTTTCGAAAATTGCCTCCTTATAAAAATAACTGTTGAAAGCTGTTGTTTTATATATCTTTTACGAATTAATAGTATAAACATAACTGTATGTCTTCCTTAATTAAATAAATAAATAAAATGCTTGGTGGAGTTACGAATTTTTTTTCAAGAAAAAAACTCGAGAGATACTCGGTAACTTTTTCTTCTGAGGCGGACTTTTTTACAGATTCCCGTTATAAGTCACCGGGGATTTTAGAGCTGATTTGCTGATATAAATAAAGATTCAAATATAGTTAGGTATATAATTAGGATGGTTGATAGGATATGGTAGGAGCTTATTTGGCTATGTACACTTAGCCAAATAAGCTCCTCAATGAAGTACGTATTCCATTATAACGTCTAAAATGTTTTTTTTTTATTGAATAAGCTGACAATCGAGCAAGCGGCTCAACTGTTGGTAAGTGGTTACCACCGCCCATAGACATTTGCAGCATTACAGAACTTTAGAAATGCGTTGCTAGTTTAAAAGGGGGTAATTTTAGAAAAAGGAGTGAAAGGGAGATAGGAGGAGAGAGGGTGGAAGGAGGAGTGGTTTAGGATAAGGTAGATAAGGGAGTGAGAAAGAGAGGAAGAAAAGGAAGATATGGGCCACCGGCCACCTCACTCACAAAAAAAAATCAAAAACATTTCCACTGTACGCCGATTTTCTGTGAGGCCACAGTACTTATCCGGTTCGAGCCGGTCCATTTGGCAGCGGCTGCAACACCGGAAGTTAATAAATACAGAGTAATATAATTAGCAGACTAAGATAAATAGCAGACAGTGAGTCAAAAAAAATATATTAAAGTGTGAATTTACTAAAAACAATACACGACAGTCAAAAACGTTATGACAACATTAAATATAAAGTATTAAAGATATTAAAAGCTCACTATAAAAATTTAATATAAACCTGTAATTAGTTACACGGGCTCTACAGTTTTTTTTTATTTATTTGTTAAATAGTTTATTAACTCCCTTTTAAAACAATTTATACGCATAAAAATATATCTAGTTCATCAAACCTTATATCATACAAACTACAAGATCGATTTAAAAACAGATTTTGAGCAGACTTAGATTTACTTTTGGCTACATAAAAAAACATCATTTTACGTTTACTAAAACAATGTGCTGTGATTGTATGTAAATCCTGCTTACTTCGAAAAATGAGGAAAAATGTAACTTTTCCTTATTAGAAACGAAACGTGACTTAACTTGACAACGATATTTTATATTTTTTATACGTTTATTGCGACATTGTATTTTATTTTTAATTTCTTTCTTACGTTCGTGATATTTTAAAATAGTGAAAAATTGTTTACGGTGATAGAACCAAGCAGCTGATCCCGCTGCTGAATGGGCCGGCTCGAATAGTGCAAGTACCACGACCTCACAGAAAAACGGCGTAAAGTGGAAGTAAAACCCAAGGGTAACAAAGGGTAACAATTATCTGTATTTCAAACAAATATTTGAACAGACTGGGAATCGTTCGTTTCTTGATGGTAGAACCTCGCAGCTACAGGCTGGCTCGAACCGGATCAGTACCACGACCTCACAGAAAATCGGCGTAAAATGGAAGTGATTTTGCTTCCGCGTTTCGTCCGGTGATCGATGGTCCATACCTATCCATTACTCCTGCCCCCTTTTATTCCCCACTATGCCCTCTACTCTTTTCCCTCCACCGTCATCCCATCCTCTCACTCCCCCTTTTCCAAAAATTCCCCCACTTAAAGGTTGGCAACGCATTTGCAAGTACTATTGCAAATGTCCATGGGCGGCGGTGATCGCATACCTACTACTCACTAATGCACGTGCATGTAACAAATTTTTGGTTTAATGATTGGATACAATTCAGTGTTTCAATTCAGCAGCAGAGATGTATTAAAAAATAAAATAAAATAATAATATCACGGGACATCGCACACATTGCCATCTGATCCCAAACTAGGCAGAGCCTGTACTATGGTAATCAGACAACTGATATACAT
>DWHO01005092.1:0-10554 GCA_018247575.1 Eurytides lysithous rurik | reverse complement strand
TAGTCTTTTCTGTGAGCAGATCAAAATAAAAATTGTGATTTATTGCAAAAATATGTAAGACTGATCTGTGTTGATGTCATTAAGAAGAAACAAAGAGTACAATGAAAATAAAAGCTGATTTTCAAAATGATCCGTGATGTTTTATTTTTCGAAAAATCTGCACTAGTCAATTTGTGTATGACCCGGGTGGTTAATTTTTCGGTTCATTGCTATTGGGCATTTAGCAATTTCCGTTCCATTGTGAGCGCTTATTGCTTTAATAAAACTTGAATTGAACATATTCAAACAAAAGTGTATGGAGAAAATATCTCGTAAAATCATCTAAATTTAATGAAGCATTGTAAAGACGAATAAACGATTATCTTTTTTTTTGTCACCGTTATTCTTTTCTCTCTTTGTTATAAGCCGCTCCCCCAGTATAAAATACAAATACACAAGTTATTATAGGCTAGAAGGGTATTTTATCTACATAGATTTCACACGGATGAATGCCCAGATCCCGAACAATCATTTGTACATACAAATATTTGCACCGAGTGGGAATCGAACCCACGACCAGCGAATGTACACACTAAAAATATTTATTTCGGATCTGGGCGTTTTTAAAAAAAATCATATTTAGTTCTGTTTTCTGTTTTCGAAGTTTCAATTGCTCAAGTAACAAATGAACCCATTATAAAAAACATTAAGTATTACACTTACATTAGCTTTAGAACTATACTTAACTACTACTAAATTTAGGCCAATTTAATTTCTAACGCCAAAATCACCGACATTTTGAAAGATTCCTCCGATGAGTTATATTTATTTATTTATATGTGAATATTTTTTTTTGATTACGCAAAATTCATCAAATAAGAAAACGACATTTAAATCCAATATTGTATTGTACGCACTTGCAAAAAAATAGCATTAAGTATATATTTAAAAACATATAAGTATGTATATATCAGTTATCTGATTACCATAGTACAGGGTCTGCCTAGTTTGGGATCAGATGGCAATGTGTAAATTGTCCCATGATATTATTATTTTCATTAAATCCTTTTTTGTAATAAGCAAATCGTAAATAACACTTAAAATTACTTTAGGTATACCCAGTTATTCCACCTTCAGAAATGTTGCCTGAAGCCTTTCCCACCCTTCAAACTTTCCAAGCCATATAATAAATTAGGAACTTTAATATAGTAGTCGCAGATCAGTTTTATGTGCACTTCAGGTGCTCTTTAAGCTTAGTTGAATCAACTTGCCTCCGCAACTGGATAATTTCGAATTGGCGGATGAAATCCGGATTTAATGGAGAGTTCAGTAGAGTGGGTGTCTGCGATAAGAGCAAATCTGGTAGGTAATATAAACCAGAGGCATGTGCGGTTTTCTGGAACGCTGTTGCAACTCTATGATTGGACTAAAATCATGAATTTTTAAATCACAAAAAAACGTGACTAATGTGAGGACCGTCGCAAATACATAATTACTTATTTATATATATCACTTTATCATTACATAGACAAGTCACGTAACGCTTTCAGTAAGTCATCAATATCAATAATACAATATTATGTCTGAATAATAACTAAATATTTAATAAAACGCACACATCACATCCACAGACTGGAATCAGCAATGAAATCAAAACAAATACGCCAAAGACCATTGTATTGCCTCGTGATTTTTTTCCTACTGTTAAGTTTGTGTCAACACTTATGTCATTTTCTGCGACTGACGCGAGCTACTTGTAGCGTAGCACTTGATCTGAGGTATCCAGTCACATCACACCTTGATAAAGAGATAAATTGTCGACGCAAGTAAGTCGCACGTCTGATGGTAAATGCGCACACGTCCATTACAAGACAGTTATAGAAGCAAGAAAGTCAAGTAAACAAGTCAACTGTCAAGTGATTACGCTGACGATATTGCCCTTTAAACCAAAACATAGTAGTGTTCACACATTAATGCTTTGCGGTAGAACAGGTAGAATACTGGCAGTACATAACTCATTCCAGACGCACGCTGCAAAATAGTCCTATCACTAAGTTAAAATTGTTCAAGTGAACATGCTTCTCACACACTGAAATGAAATTGGACAACTTTACTATCGGTATTCACTTTCGTACTTCAACTTATATTTTTTGTTTTATTAGTTCCTACACTACTCGTGCATTAAGCTTTTGATTTTCAACTCCCTAATCATATTATTCAAATCCCTTAAGCTTTGACTTCTATGGGCCTACCGCAAGAGTGTCATTAAGAGAAAAATTTAAGACTATAAACATATTGACTGTCACTTCTCAATACGTGAATGGAAATGTTATGTACGTTCACAAAAATATTAATGACTTTCACAGGAAGTGTGACGTGCATGACATTAACACTAGGAACAAAAACAGGTCGGTTGTACCTAAGACAATGAGTCGAAAATTCTTTTTATGGGTAATGTATACGTTTTTACAATGGGATTCCAGAAAAGGTCCAGAAAGCTCCTGTTGCCAAATTTAAAAAATTCTAAAAGAACGTTTGTGTGCTAAAGGTTTTTAGCACACAAACGTCCGTTTTTGTTTATTATACAGTAAATGATTTCATTGAAGATAGCACACTATGGGAATGATGAGATCGGCTCCAGGCCATTTCAAGAACTAAATTATAAAATGTCAACGTAAATAACGTAAAAAAATTCTAAGAGTGATTGTAAACCAATCCAATTTTGAATTAAGAAATTTTGACTTTAACTTTGACTTCCATACGAGAAAGTTCGTAAAGTGCAGGTAGTTCACCCAAATCTATTGAGGAGTGAGGCCTGCTCATCTTACCTAATATTGAAAACGAGTTGTAATATCAAATTGTTAAAACTCCATTTTTTAAACCAGAAAATAAACTGACGAAATGAGAAAGTTATGGCGATGGTAAGCATCACACCCACCTATAACAGTCGGACTATGAAATGATCTGTTATTGAATCTAGTTAGTAATATAAAAATTCATAGAGGAAAATTACGACTACTAATAAAATTACTCCGAAAAATTAAATCTGGACACACTTTGCCAGTTACTTAAAATATATGTTTTATCAGTTGGAACATACTGAAATTTACCATAACGTAACGCCCTACTTTAAACTCTAGGACATCACATTCCTGAGATCTTTGAGCTGTATTTTGATACATATTAGTAATTTTTCGAATTACTTTAAAAAATGTTGATGAAATTATGTTTCCCGAAGGCCGCGTGAGCGACGGATTAAATGACAATCGGAAAATGCTGACAAAGATCTCACAGTCTTTGTTACATTTATTGTTTCCTTTACTTTAGTTTGAAAAAAAAAACAATCAACTATGATAAAAATCCTTCGTATATCACAGAGCAGTTTTTAGTTGCCTCTAAGCAAAGGACAGGAAAATTTAGTATTTAATCGCATATGAGTTAGCTAATTAGTTATTAAGACAAATGGTCTTACTTCCGTAGAAAAAAAAACAACTCAAACCAATTCAACTGAATTTTATAATCAGTTGTATAAAATAACATCTGATATCGCAAATTAACGTTAATTTATGGAGACTTATGAAACGGTATTACGATCGACTATTTAACAATTAATTCGAAGTGGTAGGGATCTTTAGCAGAGTTCGACTGGTTTGATACCAATGCATCGAAAAAAAAACATTGAAAGATATAACCGCAAAGCTGTGATATTTAAATAATACCGTGTTCCGGTTTTAATGATAATGTTGCCAGTGTAAATAAAAAAAATTGTACTACTATGGTCAGACAATTCGCTTACCAGGTGCACGACTTAGTCTCCTAACTCCACCCCTTCAAAAGTACCTTTATTAGACTAAAACTGTTCTTTTATGCAAACGAGCAAGCGGCTCACGCAAGCGATCACCGCCGCCCATGGACATTCGCAACATCCAAAAACTTTCAAATGTTGCCGGCCTTTAAGGTAGGAATAAACTCTCTTCTTGAAGGACCCTAAGTCGTATCGGTCGGCAAATACCGTTGGTGCCAACCGATTTCGCAATTCTGCGGTGCGTGGCAGGAAGTTTCGAGAAAACCGCACGGTGGTGGAATGCCAACCATCCAGGTGGTATGGATGGTATCCTTTGGTTTGCCGCGTAGTGCAGAATTCAGCAGCCGGTATTAATCCGAACAATTCCTCTGAGCACGTTGGCGATCTTTATCGATCACATCTTCGTAACAAACATAAACGAAATAACTCTTTCGAATTCATAATATAGAACCAACTACAAATCATTTTTAACAGAACACACGCAAAACGCCATTCACGTTATATTGTAATTGTGTAATTATACTTCTGGATAGTTGTGGTTTATACTTCTTTTTTCAAGGCATCCTTTTATCTTTATGCATTGAGACTCAAAAATATTTTTGTTAAACTCACTTTGATGTGAATATTACAAAATTAATAATATTTATTGAATCAAAATACCAATATAAAATTATGTGCAAAATATTTAAATTTTTTTTAAATTTAATTGAAACATGTTATTTAAATTAATTTAATAACGTATTTACACTTTATTGAAAAACTTAAAAAAATTATAAGAGCTGACTCAATGGCATTTGGTATTTTTTTGAATTACCAGGTGTGTTTGGGGTACTATATAGGTAGTTTGCAACCTGATTACAATTTAATCATCATCATTTAATATTATAAGTAACATAAAAATCACGTTTCGTAACTTAATTTAAATTTAATTAAATATCATATTACGATCGCGTTTAAGAAGTGAGAAATGATTTGCTTCCTACTGCACGAAATTCGATTTTCACGCGGATGCTATTGGTTTCAATCTATTCTTTTGCGCCATATGTTTCTGAACGAGATACGTGCTCAAACTTCTAAAAGGTTATAAAACGTTAGAAGCCAAATTTGAAAAATTAAACTTATCATTTCTATATTTTTATTCCATAATGTATAAATAATCAAAAAGTAACTAAATTATTATTATTGTATTTTGCAATCGAAACATTATACCTAATACTGAAAAATATGCAAACATCAAAAATATATCAAAAATAAAAAATTACATGTACAATACATGCAATATATTGAACTGAAACATATCAAAACTTTGGAAAAAAATTAGAACTCACTATCGAGACTGATTTATAACAAGATTTAAAGGCCTTCCCCACACATTTAATTTTTTAAGGTAATTGAGGTTTTTAATCTATTAAAGAAATTCTTGTTCAGTGAAAAATTACGTAGTTACTTTTATTTAAATTAAAAAAAATATTGATGAATAGCATTGAAATATATTGAATAATAAAAAAATATATTTTGCTTTTCATGTAGTCGTCCCCAGAATAAACAAGAAGTTATTTTATCCAACTAAATAAACTTGTTATATTGGTTAACTTTAAGCTAAACCTTGCTTCGTTTCCAAGAACTGAGTTCTTTAATACGAAAGATTTTTCGACTGAGTTTAGATTCCTTTTTTGAAAATACACATTACAAATGTAATTCCCCTTTGAACGTATTCGTCCAGTCCATTCGTCCCAGAGAAAAAGTCTCGTTGCTCGGATACCGGACGAAGTGCTCGCGCGCCTAGCCTGGATCACGAGTCGCGAGTGAAGGTTGCGTGAAGCAAGAAGAAGAGGACCCTCGAAGAAGGAAGAACCTGGACAGAGGATTGTGTGCCTTTCATCTTCGTAGTGTCGTGTAGTGTCGTGCAGTGTGCTCGTAGACAGTTTAGATCCTGTTTTACGCAATTAAACTTGCGACCGTTATTAAGCAACAATATTTACATAGTATATTCAATACTTACGTAATTATTTTTCCCAAATATTAGTTTAAATCTTAATTTTTGTGCTTGCCGCATTAGGCGGCAGCTAGGTACTCACCCTAGCGCAAAAAAATAAGCGTAGGCTTTCCAGTTCTTTGTAGGCGGCTGGAGGCTTGTTTCGTCCGTTATTTAAATTTTTAACGTTTGCCGGCGGAACTTACAATTTTATAAAATTTTTGCGAATTTTATCGTTTTTCGTAAAGGTTCTGCTTGTTACAGGTTGCCATTTAATTAGTTTTATTAAATACAATAGTTTATTTCATAAAAAATATCTTTCGGATTTTAAATTTTGGCAAAAAACATCATTTTAATGTAATTACGTAACCATCAAAATCAAAAATGGTCAAAAACTCACCTGTTTTTCGGTCCTGGCAAGTTCGTCGGGTCCTAAAAACACGATCTGAACAAAAAGATTATGATGAAGATGATTATAAGAAAACCTTAAAGCAGAATCAGCGCTCGCCCGCCCAACCCGTTCTCGGGTTCGCTTAAGTAGACTCACCATAGTGAAAATTTCATTTTTGCGCTAGGCTAGGCTCAAATTTGGCTTGAATTGTAAAGAAAATTAACGTAGTTGGGAATTTGACCACAAAAAGTTAAATTTGACAATAACTAATAGACTACTACTAAGTAAAATAGAGGAGATTACATTATTTTGAACATAATTATTCTAGTATAGTGGACTTTTAAAACAAACCGAAACCGATTTTCATCTGAAAATCTGTGAATAAAAAATTTTATTTTTCTTATACAAATTTGACTTGTTTGTAAAATTTGACGCGTACCCCAAACATGTTTGGCATAAGGACACCTGCAAAGAGGAAGCCAGAAAACAGGAGAAAGTCAGGCTCCCCAGAGAACGAGGTTTTGGCAGGACCATCCTCGAAAGAAGATAGACCGAGGACAAGCCTTAGACGTAGCATAGGTGAGTGGGAGGGTGAGACAAAAGAGAAAAACCCTACGACACAAGGAAGAACGGCTACAAAAGTCCCGGAAACTATCAAGTCAGCGTCACCTGATAAACAGGGGACCAAAAAGAACGCTGACCGAGTTGCTGAGGCGAGGGCTTGCCTTTGTAAGGCAAAGCTCCACCTCAACAACTCGAGAAATCTTAAAACAGAAATCAAGATGGAGGTATTACAAGCAATAGAGAGACTGTATCAGCTAGTTAAGGAAGCGGAATCGGAGAAAAAATTAACAGAAAATGATGGAAAACGGGAAGAGCCGAATAAGAAAGAGGAAAGGGTAGAAAACGAAAAAGAGAACGATGAAAGAAAAAGAAGGGAAGAACTGCTCATCCAGAAATCGGACGCGAATAGCAAACTAATGCTGGAGAACAAGAAGGAAATGCAGACTTTAAGGGAGACCGTCAAAGAACAGGGACAGAAAGAAGAAGCAAAAAGGACTAGCTACGCAGCAGTGACGGCGGGAGCAACCACGAAAGTGCAGCCGGCGTACACGGCTACTGATCCCGCCTGCACAGACAGTTGGATCAGATCACTCTCTACGACCAACCTATTCCATGGAAAAAGGAGGTCAAGTATCTTGGCTTCACTTTCGATGCCAAAATGTCCTTTAAACAACACACAAAAGCAGTCTGAAACAAATACGCCTATGTTTGTGGCCGACTTTACTATCTGACAAACTCATCTAGCAAAATGTTCTTAAGACACAAGCTCCTCCTCTAAAAAGCCTACGTCCGACCGATGTCATACGCTTGTCAATCATTCATGCATGTCAATCAGAGATACCTGAACAAACCTCAGGTGAAACAAAATAAATTCATTCGCACCGCAACCGGAGCGGTATGGTAACAGCACATCGTCGATCTGCACAGTGATTGCAGACTGCCGACGCTGCGTGAGCACTTTCACCAACTGCTAACTCGATTTTTCGAAAAATCCGAGCAATACCCAAATCCCCTGGTGGTAGCAGCGGCAATCTACCAAGCAGATCCAAACGCGTCCGTGCTAAGACGTCGCCCGCGTAATGCCCACTTTGACCTGGTCCCGTCTGCACTCTCTACTCCCATAAACAGTAGGGAAAACGATAACAACACCAACACGGTAGGGAGAGTTCGCCTTCGAGCACGGCGAAACACTCACACCGCGTACATTAAATACACCCGGGTCCCGGGGCGGTTCTCACCGCCTCCCGTTTCGCTTATCAACCAACAGTCGACGACAATCGAGGTCCAGGTCCGCACCGGACCCCGACTGTCCGTAGGAGGACTGTCGGTCCTCAAGCAATTTTAATTAAGTTAATTAAATTTCTGACACAAAACGTATGTGTACATGCGTGACCCCGCAGGACTTGGTGTCTATCCAATTCGTGGAAACCAGCATTTTCACGGATTCGGCGATCCGATGAAGTTTTATAGAGCCGCATAGGCTAAAAACATCTACGTCAGTCAAGATTAAGATTAAGCTTTGTAAGTTTTCTGAGGTAATATAAATAAAGAATAAATAGATAAATCCGTCTATGTCCCTAAGTAACTGAGCAATATAGAGTAATTATAAAATTATTCCAGCCATATTAAGAGGGAATAAAACTTTTACAAAATAAATCCAAGCTAAACTAGACGGTACTCTTTGAAACCCAGTAAGTTGTTACGTCTAATATTGAGAATCTTTGAAGTAAACACGTTATTATTCAGGGTTAACGTCAGATTTATTATAATCCACTCCTCTTCCGAGAAAATGTTCAACCCTACTCAAGCGTATAAAAGTATCGTATCCATTATATTACAGGTAGAACTTACATACATCTACAGTGCAAGGAAATTTAGATACAGGTTCTATAACATAATAAAGAAGAATATGAAAGCAAAGTTTATATGCCAATTTTCTATTTGACCTAATTGAAGCACTTGAGGTGTGACATCATAATTATAGTATTTTATTTTAAATTCTAAAATCGTGAAAAATTGCTTAAAATAAAAGTTCAAGCGGATGTAACCGCGAGCAAAGGCATTAAATACATATAAAGCGTAATAAAATATGTTTCTCTATTAACATTTGTATAAATTTAAATGATTTTTATTTAACCCGATAGGATTTAAACATGAAAATATGAGCGTAATAATAGTTTTTCAATTATTTTTAATACGATTATGACATTATTAAGTTGGCACAACTATTTTACGAAGTTCCACCTATCTTATTTTGGGAGGCACATAATAATTTAGGCCGTTAATACAGTGGTCGCAGATTAGTTTTATGTTCGTTTAAGGTGCTCTGTAAGCATACTTTAATTAAGTCACCTCCCGAATGGATTATCTCAAAATTGGCGAGAAATATGATTTAACAAGGAATATAGCCATAATTTTATAGACGATAAGAAAAAAAAATTACGTGTTACATTCTATTTATAATAAAACTGAAGTGGAAATACCTAATAAATAAAAGGAGTACAAATAATTAGCTTCATACCTCCTACGTTCATTGCTGTATTATATGTATGCCTCCGTGGCTTAGTAGTATTGGCATGTGTTTTACAAATTGGTGGTCGTTGGTTTGTATACCGCTAAGGGCAATCAATGACTTTGGGTTGTTGTTTCTTGGTTGGCTGATCACCCGATTATCTGAAAAGTAAGATGATCCATGCGTCGGTTGGACATGTAAAACGTCGATCTCGAATTCTTGTAGACGCCGTCTAATGAGGAGTCGGTTTAATGCTAGAATGCTTTCGATTTAAATTTTTATGACACAAATAATTTATACTGTGCACAGAAGCAAGGAAGGCCGATAGGAAAATTTTTTCTAAAGCCAATTTTAGATAATCATCATCAATTTCAATCAAAATTTCAGTGCATTTCCAAATTGGACTTGAGCGAAGAAGATAAGTAAACTTTGGTACAAGGATACAATGCTTTAAAATGGTAAGCGCGATATGCGAATTACTTAAAAACAGTATTAGAATAATTTCCAGTGACTCTCTGGTTCATTAAGTCTGAATGACAATTGAGATTACTGTTGAAAAAATGATGTGTTGTTGTTTTTTTTGGTTTTTAAATTAATATAGATGAACACTGCGGTCAAAACAAAAGCATATATGTGCATTCTGATTTAAATATAACACATATCTAAAAATAATGGACACTTTTATGTGGGCCAAGCGAGCATGACAAAGCAAGTGCCAGTGTTAATGATACGTGTAAATGGCACTGACAACGGTATAGACCCATTAATTGGTCAGCCAGAATTAACCATGAACCATGCGCAGCATATTTTGGTCATTATCGGCCTTTTTAATCCAGAAAATGTGTGTCTGTTTGAGTTGCTTTAAAAATATATTAAAAATCGGATATGAGCAAAAGATACGACAGTTGATACTCGATTTAAAATAAAAAACTTGTAATAGGCATTGTATATTTTTTTTTTAGGTTTCTTGTTATATTCTTTTTGTTTTGTCTTATTCCGTAGCTTACGTCACTTTTCGCTTTATACGATACTACGTTAATTAAACAAAGTTATTGCTCCATAGCGACATTAAAGTAGGTCAATGCAATAAAACAAAAAATATACTTTTTGATTTTTTATATTTGTAAATTCTGTTTACGATTGTTACTGTTGGTGTATATGGTTAACTAGTTGGTAAAGCATTATGTAGCTTACACCGTTAATCCGTCCATTTGCTGGTCTAGCACAAATATCACCAGTCTCGCCAATAAATTCTTAACAACGAAGCACTAGAAATTACTGATTCCACTGTTTTCTTAGGTATAACTCTAGATAAAAAACTCCAGTGG
>DWHO01005091.1:0-10556 GCA_018247575.1 Eurytides lysithous rurik | reverse complement strand
TCCTGGGCATTTATTATTCCCATCTTGTGGTGGGGTCTGCCTTCTTTATTTTCTTCTTCCACTTCGCTCTATCAGACACTTCGCATTCGGAGACTTTGCAGGAAATTATGTCTTTTTTTATCAAATCTGTCCACCTTGCTTTCGGTCGTCCTCTTGGTACCCTGGGATGTTCAGATTGGTTATTACATTGCCCACATAATCTGGAGGTCTCCTCTTTACGTGTCCGAACCACCGAAGTCTGGTTTCTTGTAGCTTATCGGCGATGTCACTTATGCCGAGACTGCCACGGATGTATTCATTCCTAATTTTATCAAGTCTCGTCACACCGCATATCCACCGAAGCATCTTCATCTCTGCGACTTGGATGGTATGGACTTGACGCTGCGTAACGGCTGTTAACTGTTAACTGTTTCAACTACTAAATTTATAAATATTAAACGCCCTTGTTAACAATAATAATATTAATAACAACGGGACAGAAATTATTGTGAAATTAATGGTATATCGCTCTAATCTGTTTATATGTTAATACAAATGAAGAGAAAGCCTTGGACGTCTTTTTCTGCTATTGCGCTCACAGAGAAGGATCAAACTTTGCAGTGCAGAAATTTGCCGAAGACTAATTTTTATATGTTGCTCTTAAAAAAATCGTTAAATTTGATACGCTTTCGCTACACGGTAATGTTTTATGTTTATACTATTAATATTACCACACAAGATATTTATATTTTACAATAGGGGCAGTTTCTTTTTTTGGATAGGTAAAGATAAATAAATAAGCCCAAAGCCGACTCTTTAAATCATCAAAAGAAATAATCTCCATAACTGTATCAGAAACAAATTTAAGCTCATAAACATGACCTTTTTTACATCATTATTACATTACATTAAACACAGAACTAGTATACTCGCGAACCAGCTTACCTATACTCTCGAAAGCATTTATTCGTATTTCTTATATATTATACGCGTGGGCCTCAAAAGCCCACTCGGAGCGCCCCTATGGCCAGGCCTACACCACGGGCCGGCCGTGTTTGGGTTCCTCTTGGCTTCGCCGTGGGTGACCAGGCCACGGTTACTAGAGCCCCTCCGCCACGACAAGGCGGAAACCCGTCGGAGGGGAGCCCGTGATGCCTTAATCCAACTAAGAAACAACAACACAAAGTCAATGCCCTCCGCGGGATTCGAACCCACGACCTCCGTTTTTCAAAGCACAGGCCTATACCACTAGGCCACGGGGACACTATATTATAATGAGGAGTCTCGAATACCATCAACTGTATAATTTGCATGCCTTATCCCCTGAAAAAAACTTTGTTAATAGGTTTACCTGTTAATACTTTTAAGAAATAAACCAAGACATTTTATTCAATTTGATTTCATCATTGCAATCCTTAATCCCTTAGCGAATGACTCAGAAAACCATTTCAAAAAAATCTTATCGTTTCATACCCTTAAGCAAGCTGCAAAAGCATATGGTACAAAAAAGCATTTAATCCTTGCCGGCTTTCCTTTTGCCGCATGTTATCAGTTCCTATTAAAAACTAAATCGAAACCCGACTGTAAAAGTTTAATCTCCAAAGGTATTCAACTAGTCGAATTGACGAATATATTAATGATTAATTCAGAACGCTCTTTACGCTTTTCGAACAATATATTAATTGTATCTACAAAAAAAGAAGAAATTGATCAAATTTAAACCATTTGAAAAAATATTACAATATTGAATGTTTTTCATTAAAAGACTATTTAAAATTTAATCGAATTTAAAAAAAAATTGTCAACAACAAGAGGAGAGGATGGGAATGACATAGACTACTTTTGTCCCAACACAAAAAAAATAAAAGGTGAAAAAAAATCGAAATCGAAAGTAGAGTGGCCATGGGCTGGAGTAGTCGGATGACAATCCTTTCATTGGCTTACCACGATCAGGTGAACGGCTTATCACTTTCCAACTATACAAGTAAAGAGAAACAATATCCAAATTAAGAAAAGTAACATTCATCCGAATCTTCATCATATAAAATATAACAAAATATGCGGCAAATCACTAAGTTTAATGTTTGTATACCACGCGATGTTTATCTTAGATAATTGTAAACATACTTTCTATATAAATGTAAATATTGTTGCATTAAAAAGGTATTATCCGCACAATTTACATGCAGACTACGCCGTACTTTGCGACGGCGCCGATACGGGCACGCGACATCGTGCTCTGTCATAAAAGAAAGCCGCTTACCGTCCTATCGCATTTGAATAAATATTGTTCGATTAAAGCTCCAAGTAAATTTATGGATTACTATCATCAAAATAATGATATAATAAAAGGACTACGAACATATTACCTACTTGTACTGCCACCTCTGGACAATATTCTCTCGGACAAATGATTAAAGAAATATAGAGATTATATTAGATTGGCACATATAGACCCAAACAATTTGTCAAAACTAAACAACAATGACATTAACATTAAAACACGATTTCAATTTTTAACTGACTTCATATAATTCCTACTTAGTTTTAAGCATATGTTCACAGTACAAAGTGCAATCAGAATGAAATTTCTAAGGAAACCTTAACCTTCTGATGAAGCCTTTGCGATATATCATTTACAACAAAAATACGCATAATTAGGAATAACTTAAAAACTACTCGTCAAATCTCGCTAATCATATCGCTCTCGCTTTCAAATATAATAATAATCATCAAAATTGGTACACCCAGTAAAAAGTTATGAGGTACACATAAAAAACACAGTCGAATCGATAAACTCCTTTTCGGAAATCGGTTAAAAAGACTCTACGTATATACGTAAACATTTCTAGTAGACAAATTGACGAAACGAGCTCGTCGTAAACTTGATGGTAAGGGACAGAGTTACACTGTATTTTTTAATATTTTCACAGAGTATTCCAAACTGCACGAGTTCCCAACCCTACGCTGTGCTCTTGACCCACAATTCTGATATGGAAATATAAAATAAGTAATTAAGCGCTGTCAACTCTGCCCTCCAAATAAGTCTTTACAAGCACTTTTGAATTGTCATATTATAATAACATTTTGGCCGTGAGAAAGTTACTACCGGCTCAGAATGCAGTTCTGCTGAGAAAAACCGGCAAAAAACTAAACAGTTGCTCTTTTGGAAAACCCTCACAATATTTTAAGCCTTAATATATATATCGCAGAAGGACATAGCTAACATATAGCTATCCCACATACGAATTAAATTTCATGCATTTCGATCTACCATAAACTCCTGAGCAGTCTTATAAGCTTTGAGCAACAAAATGTTTTTAATTTTGGTTTTAAAGGGGCCAAGTGGTATAGCTAAGGTATAACATATGGGTATACTAAAGCCCATAACGGATTTTTTCACTTTTTTATTTATAGTATTCACTTGAAACATAAATATCTAAACCCTGGCAACATCACCCTTAAATTTGGAACACTGTATCGCTTGCACATTGGTGCTTGGTGAATGAACAACTGATAGTACAGTGGTTCTATCCCAGTCTGGAAATCTGCTTGACTCCTACGACATAAGAAATTATACAAATTAATTTAAACGTTCATACACTTCTTTGACTCTCCGGTTTCCTGCCTACTATTTCCCTAATTCCCTTTATTTAATTCCCTTTCAGTGAGTTGGGCATCACCAGCATTGGTTTGCAACCCAACTAGGAGAAGGAAAACTCCGATATCAAACCCGGTATGGTATCTCAGTTAGGCGCGAGAATGGTTCAACCCGACATTCTCGGCTGATTCCTACAGCCAAACTAGCTCCACACGTTTTGGGTTCACCTTTCCTGTGGATTTACCTAGCGAAGCTTAAAGGCTAACACAGGTCTTGGGCAACCCTGCGTCTCCTTAACCAAGTTCCAGGTGATGTAGTGTCAGAGTCAGCGGAGAGAAGTTGTCTCACAGACAATACACCATAAATCGTGTGCAATAGACGCAAAGGCCATATATACACTTCTTTGTGAGGTTTTTAGAAGCTTACATAATTTATGACATTAACATTTCTTTTCTTAATACACAACACCTTTTGATTTAACAAAAACCATAGACTTAAATAATCATCTAACTTTGATAATTCAGCGCGAAGGTTAAAACTAACATTTGAATTTTCAGGAACAACACCGGCGGCAGTCGCTTAACTTTTTCGATTATAAGCACCTGTTGAACTCTAACAGTACCGTTTTTTGCCGGCGGAAAGCTCGATTTGTTTATTTCCCCTTCATCGTTTTCCGTTAACGGCGACATTAAAACTTAACACATGGGCTTACGTTTGTTTTGTTTAGTCTTCGCAGTTATTTATAGCTTTTCGGAATATTCAATTATTACGTTCTCGAGAATTAGACTAATATTCACTACTACTAAGATTTAGGGTAAAACGCTTTAAAAAATTATAGGAATTTATTGCGATTATATTTGGTTACTTGAAACAGTCGAGTCGTATGACCAAGGAAGATATAGAGAAATGAGAACCCAAGTGCGTATTTATAATATAACTTTGGTGGGTTTGGAACTATAAGTCACTTATGGACTAATATGTCGAGAAAAAGATAAATACTACAAAATCCGTAAACCTCAAGAATTATCGCTAAGCGCTTCACAGAATTGATGTGATGTGATGACACAAGGATATATACATTAGTGACCTAATAAACTGTCCATTACCTCGACCTAATTAAACATTCCATTAGTGTTGAATACCGGCCTATACATCTATAATATTTCAAGTGTTTAGGTATGACATGCATTATAGTTTAAGGACAAGGTTGCCCACAATAGTATTAAAAGCTATATAAATGTTTACAGTAAATGTAACATGAACTCTCGCGAAATTAAAATAGTTTTTTTTTTTAATATGTCGCAAAAGCGAATGACGTTTACACTACAATGCCAATTACACGAAAATACTCAAGTAACATCTTATGGTGTAAAACTTGATAGCAAGAATGTAATTTTTTTTTAATTCAACCATAATAAAATAACCAAAATAAATACATAACCAATTTAAATACTCAGAATTTTTAACAAAATCAAAAATTACACCTTAAACTCCAAGACAAACAACACTCATGTTTTTTTCTTTTACTTTTATTCTTATTTAACTTGCATTTGTTTTTATACTCGATGACAAGCGAGGCAGTACCACAAAAACCTACTGTGCCTCTCGCCTCCCAGAAGTTTAAGATGTTATATAGAAATATATCATCTTAAATATCTTGATGGGATAACGGGTAATGCAGTAGACCCGCCAAAGACTGCCCTAATAATATGGTTTGCATTATCCTTGGGTCATTATACGGGAAACAGCAAGACATCGTCTGCAAATCAGCTGGTCTATAATTATTCAATATCCACTTTTCATTCGTAAAACAGAAATCTAACTAAAATGCGCCAACAAACAAAACATAACCTACATTTCCTAGAAATTATTAAATGAATATAGCTTTTGAATTTTTACCCAGTTATAAATACAATTACACACGAAAGATTTTCGTTTTCTTTTTTTTTTTAAATATCAACACAAGCTTTCATCTAGAACTCCGCTCGAGCGCCGGCGTGTGCATCTGACGTGACGTAATTAAATTCTGTGCTATTTAACTAGCAGACTTTTGAGCTCGCTCAATTTAAATTAAGCAGTCTAATCTTGAACGCTGTATGCCAGTAATGCAGCGTTATATGAGTCACAGTTATTCGTCGACGTCGTCTTTCTACTCACTATTAATTAATTCGTTACTACATTATATACTAGTTGCCATAAACTTAAAATGTTAGAGTTTATCTTAAATATGTTATTGTTAAATTCTCAGTCTGGATACTCTGAAAGTAATGTTAACGGATTATAATGGTTGCTGTACGCTAGGCTTCAATTACGCAAATTCGGCATTCAGCACACCTTTTACCTAAAATCAATTTAAGCATTTCTGAAGCTCATTCATTTCATTTTTCTGTGTCATAATTGCCTGAGTGATAATATTATTTTATAGTCCTGGAGTGGTGACATTGCTGTGCCATAAATCACGATGCCAAGCAGTACTGTGGTCCAGTTCACAGAGTAATGTTGCTAGCGTAAAGATGTATGTACAAACTTAGGAGCTGAGCTGCTGTCGATGATAGTTCCTTTCACTTATTCCTATCCTCCGCCCTCCTTTTCGACTCCTTATACGACCCGACATTCGCCTTTTCATTTAGTTGGTCAACATAAGCTTTCCTTGGCCTTTCTCTACCCCTCTTCGTTCTCGCTCGCTCATATGTCCTTCTGCGCTAGTTTTTGTGAAATCATCGGGTCGTATAAGGTGACCGCCCATTTTTCCTCTCCTAATTTCTAGTTTTTAGTAATGTTCTGCTTCCTTCCACTAGATTTAGGACTTCTTTGTTTCTTTTCTTTTCTGCAAAACATACTCTCTCCATGCACCTGAAAACAATTCAGTGCCTTCATTCTTTCTGTCTTTTTGGACTAATGTTCATGTGTCACTTCCGTATAGAGCAATGCTCTACATTATTTATAAGGCGTTTTTATGAGGTGTGGCTTGAAAGGATGTTTTTTGACATCGAATGCTGCTTCGGCCATAGATATCCAGCCTTTAATGTCTATTGTGCTTTTTAGTCGTTACTGATAAGGCTGCCCAAGCATCTAAATTTATCTACATCATCAATTTTTTGTTGATTTTAATAATGTTTATTTTTAATCCTATTTGTAAAAATGCTAAAACTGTCGCTTTTACTATTTTTTCTGTGGTTTTATTTTTGTTACAGCTATAGCAGCTATAGCTCAAAAATAAAAATTAATAAAACGAAGCAAACTTCGAAGTGTTCGACAGAATATTTTTTTTTTAAGATTTTATTATGATGACAAACAGATTAGTATACATAAATAACTATTTACTTATTATGTTTGTGAGTGTTTATTGTCAATCTTGTAATATCCTTTTCAAAATCGAATAATAAGTTCATCCCTAGGAATATAAACATAAACGTAGCAATAATAGTAAAAGAAATTGTATTAAACGTCGAGTAGTAAAGTGATTTACTGCTACGTAAGTCCGTAAGCTTCTGGAAGTAAGAAAAATGAACTTTTGCTGTCAAGTAAATATGTTTACGACGTATGAGAAGAGGTGCGAATAAGATCGAAAAAATAAAGAAACAGTACACCAACGTTGGTCTAATAAAATCGCATAAAATATTATAAGACAAGTATACTTCTATAAAAATGTTTAACGACTACAAGAACATAAATCTACTTGATTTAAGGAATGTCGTACTGTAACTTTGAACTTGTCCAATCACAAAAAAAATTATATGAGGTCAACCCTAAATGAATGAATGAATGAAAAATCATCAAAATCAGCTGACAATTGGCGGAGACATCGCTTGCTATACATACAAAAAACAGATAAATTGAAAACAAGCATATTGTTCATTTAAAGTAAAGAAATATGCATGTTAGTGATTTCATTTGTAATAAACAACCGCTGCTGCCTATAGAAAAATACAACTCGCCAGTGGAATTTTAAGAAAATTTGAAAAACGAACTCAATATTTATTTGATGTGAACTGACTACCGCTATCAATAGACATTTGTGACACTATTAAGGTGTCTTTACTTTCTAAACATTTCGTGGTCAGTGGTCAAAAAACTGAAATACGAAAAAATATTTTTAAAAGTGGCAATTTAGGCATACTACCGACAAGCGGTAATGTTCAGACATTACTGCTTGTGCATGGAGATATATCATAATATTAATTATTTCACAGTACGAAATAGCATTTAAGTAAAAATACTGCTGCATTTACACAACACGAGTGTATACAACAGCCCTGTTTAATTTATAAAACTGTACGTGCCGCTTTGTGGCTCTATCAAAGAAAAGCATGCCATCATCTTAAAAATATGACACACTCGAGGTTCAATATGATAAATCATTTAACGCAGTTTCTAAGCTTTAGGCTTAGGCGTTGCAATAATAGCTGTGGAGTTGGGCGTTTATCCAGTTTTAAAATATACGAAGAAAGAAGTGAACACAAGATCTTCCTTTCTATATAAAACACAAAACTGTACCTCTACTTTTGGATTAAATTACAGTTTATTACAGGTACATTTTTAGCTTAAGATATTTTAAGTTTCTTTTTCAAGGCGCCCTCTGCTCGCTTACTTACAACCCCGTTTTACCAAAATAGAAAAGACTACATTGCAATAAACAAAATTTATATCTCTATTATTTTAGTATAGAATAGATATGTATCTCCATAACTAAAGAAGATTTAAAATTAAAGTAACGGTTATATGTCTTTGTATTTTTTTTATCGATATTTGTTTAGCCTCTCTTAAGTTTTTTTGTAACAAACATACAGACACAATTTCGATACCTACAATTTTAATCTAGTATATAGATTGAAAAAATTGCCGCCGGGGGACCCGGGTGTACGCGGTGGGAGTGTTTTGCCGTGCTCGAAGGCGAACTCTTCCTACCGTGTTTGTTGAGCTACTGTGATCCCTACTGTGTGTCGGTGTAGAGAGCGCAGACGGGACCCCCGGCGGTGGGTCTTTTTCATTCCGTCCAATGATAAGTATCGTCGGTAAACAGGTTTTTTATATTACGACGTCTATCATCTGTCTAACTTGGCTATAATCGTCTTAAAGTATAGAAAAAGTTGGAAATATAAATGGAAACTAGAATAACTTGGAACAAACCTGATTGAATGTAATCGGACTTAAAAAGCCAGTCAACAGTCTTTACTTCAAAATTCATCGTTCATATTTTACTTTTGTTATTACAAGGAGTAGCGGTGAAGCGCAAATACGTTGCCAGCCTGCTAGGGGGGGAATGTTTTAAAGAGAGAGGGAGGAGGAGTATGCGGAAGGGAGGAGAAATGATAAGGAGCAAGGAGGGGCAGGAAGAAGAGAATGGAGGTAGAGGAGGCAATACGGAAAAGGAGAGGAATAAGAGAGGGAGGAAGGGCAGGGAGGGGTACGGGCTACAGGCCTCCTCACTCACACACACGTACGAAACGTAGAAAGCACTTCCACTTCACGTCGATTTCCAGTGTGGTCGTGTTACTTATCTGGTTCGAGCCGGCCCATTCAGCAGCGGGAGCAGCAGCATGGTTCTACCACCGAGTTTATCCTATATATTCTTTTCATGAGATAAAGTGACGAGAGAACTCATTCCACTCAGAACAGCACAGTGCTATATGGAATCTGTTTAGACCTACGCCGCCTCCGTCATCCAAAGATCTAAGATTATTACTCTGGCCCTACAAACCGGACCACCGTAGTGCTAAAACATTACTGCTTGGTGGCATAATAACTAGCAATGCAGTGATTACCCTAGACGGACTCTCCACTTGAAAATATCTTGAAAGTAACATTTCACATACGTTCAAGAGTACATTGATAATGCAAACCTAAACAACAAGCTTTCAAACAAAACTACCCTCTTTTTAGATCCTCTAAATAGAAATATGTAAAAAAAAATAACTACGCCATTTGTTGATTTCAAAATGTTAATATAATATATATGTTTGTATGTTAGGCTAATACTGTTTTTTAGTTTCTCATTAATTTTCAAACTATTGTTTATTTGTGGTAGTTTTGTTTTAGTTCCAATGACGATTTTGTGTATAATTTCATTTTCTAAGACTTATTTGTATTGATTTTATTTTTATTTTACTAACTACACATGTGCAACAAAAAAAATTATTTTAATAACTATTTTCCACTTCAAATTATGATTTCCAGTGTGCACATCAATATTTGTACATCGAAATTGAATAGAATATAACAATGTAAAAGCATTATGGCCTTAAATGATATTATTATTATTATATTTCAGTGCAGATTTGCTTTCGCCCCCTTTAGAAGGGTCGTATTGTAGACCCACCAAGTGTCTCCAAAGGCGTTCAATGCAAAATTCTTTGTTTACAACTATACGTCGACGGTACTGAACTCATCACTTTCCGATAAAAATGTACGCGTGGTCCTGCGTGTGTAAAGGCTTTTTACATATCAAATATTTAAAGCTTTAAGATTTATGTTCTTTGTAGTAGACATGACTATTATATATCTTTTATTAATCACAAATGACCTATTTGTTTAACTTTTTGAATATTTCTCTCTGTATATTACGTGTGTCAGGAACGGTTATATTAATTAAATATGCAGTTGTTAGTTTGTTTGTTGTAGTTAATTTGTGTATAAAAATTAAGGCAATCTATTATTATTACTTTAACTTCTCTTTTTCTTGAAATGAATTTCGGTCTTCATAAACCATCAGTCTAAAAGTTGTTTTCACGTTGAAAAAACTTCCATCTTCGGAATTTCTGTTAATATGATTTCGTTTTCCAGAATTTTTAAACGTTACTTAATAAGACAGTAGTACCCTTTACTAATCTTGTACGTTTACTTCATTTGGTAACATTACCGCCCAGTCTCATGTTTCAGTGCCAACAGTCTGTTTTCGTAAAGCTCGATTGGGCAACCAAATCAAATCAAAATATATTTATTCAAGTAGGACTTTACAAGCACTTTTGATTGTTCA
>DWHO01005090.1:0-10557 GCA_018247575.1 Eurytides lysithous rurik | reverse complement strand
GAGGAGAGGAAGGGAGGGGGTGGTGGAAAGAGGAGAGGAAGGGAGGGGATGGGGGGGAATGGTCCACCGACCACCTCACTCAGTGGAATAAACGTGGAAGCAAAAACACTTCCACTTTACGCCGATTTTCTATGAGGTCGTGGTACTTATCCGGATCGAGCCGGCCCATTTGGCAGTGGGAGCAGCTGCATGGCTCTACCACCGTAGCAAAGTTTAATCTATTAATGAAAAAGTAATTAAACTAATAACGTACGTATTTAGCGTGCGTTATTTCCATTTAAGACTCCGGTCTTTTCAAACACTATAGCATTTATGGTCACAGATTAATTCAATTGGGGTCCTAAATTAGTTTTACAAACTTTAGTATTTCCGTAATTAGGAGAAATCATTAGTTAAGAAATATATTGACACATATTTCGCACCGTGCATCAACAGTTTCTCAATAATTTCTAACAGGAGTAAAAAAAATATGATAAATATAATATAAAGACGTTTTCACAATTTCATCTTGACATAGTTGGCATGACATGCATATAGGTAAGAGTCGGTATGTAGAAGTTTTCTTTTTAATGTAATAAATTCAATGCCACACTGATAAAAAAAATTAATTAACTAACACTAAACACTAATAATATATACTCGTATATTATTAGTGTAACATGTGATACTTGATAGTTATGAATTCTAAAGGTTTTGTTAGTTTCTTTTGCTTTCACGCAGTAACAGAGCGATGTGATTTTGACATACTTGTATTTTTTTTAAACACGAATTTGGGAGCAAAGTCTAGTTCAATTATATCTTTGTCTATGTCGAGATATGCTGATGCAACAAAATGCTAGCAGACATAACTCATTACGCGGTTATTTCGCACCGTCAAGTCTATTTCAAATATAGCATCAATCAAACTTTTTAGGGCGGGCCTTAAGGCAACAGTGGCGTAAACTTTAACGACCACAGATTATATATAGATAGCCTGTGCTTCTATTCATTTTAGTAAATAAGTTTAAAAATGTTAAAAATTTCGAAAACATTAAAGGCTGTTTAAATATTAATTATAACAAATATAGAGTGTTACAAATTATTAAATAATAATAAAAGAATAATAAATGATTTTTCCGTGTTTAAACAGTTTTATACAGATACAACATTTAAATTAAGAATATTTCAATATACTAGTGAATAGCGGCCCGGTTTTTTTTTCTATCATTGCAAAATTGAAAGGCGAACATGGATCAAAAATTTTCCACAGATGATAATTTAGTAAACCGCTTAAGGCAATGTTGTCATATTGTTTCTAATCAACTTTGGTCGAACATGATTTGTAACTGTGTCAACCGCAATCCGCTTTATTCTCTCCATTATTAGCATAAATTCGTGAATTTGTCATCGTTTTTAAATTGAGCTACGAAAGTGCAGTTTCACCATTACATATTATGAATGGGGTCAAGATATTCTCTGATTTTACATAATCCGATATCCCTTTAATAATGAAAACAAGTAAAAGCATAGATTGGTGAAATTTAAATTAAATATTAATGGTTTTTGTGATTCTAAGATAGTTATCACGAATACGTAATGCCTGTGTCCGTTCATAACGTTTAATGTTCGTATATCGACAAATTAATAGATTGATCGTCAAAGACGCGATGAAATTATTTGAACGTGCGAGATACGTTACATAAGTTCCAATGGTCGATCGTACGCGGCAACATCTATGTGCGACGTAGAATTTTTTTTCTAAATTACAGATAATATTTCAAATGAGGGACGTATTATGTTTATGTTGTCTTGTGATGTTTCATTCATCTATCGTCAATTTCGCAAAGTCGGATAGAATTTTAAGATATAAATGAATTGTCTTTATTCAATCCTCATTGGCTCAATAAAATAATTTATTTTATATTCGTGTAAGAAAAATATTTTAATTTTTTAATTCGAATTATATTGCACTTATTTATAACATTTGTACACTTAGGTACAATAGTGGTGTTTAAAATATAGTAAGCACGCTAAGTTTTGCCTATATGGTGTACAAATTAATATATAAAAATGGTAGAAGTGACAGGCAATTTTACGCTTTTTTCTTTTCAGTGCTTGAGTTCGTAACAAGATTTTTACGAGCAAGTGCTAAATGCCACGTAAAAGGAAATGTCTGTGTGACTTGAACAAATGAAATCTGATCCTGGTTTAAATGTTATTGACTATATGTATAAGGTTTAAATCTAAATGGCGATATTTATACAGTCATCTCTGGTAAAATGTTTTATTTCGACATTTTATTTATACGCGCTTGATAAATAAGTGTAAGTGTATAGCCATAGTTTACAATACAGAATAATAATTTGAAACGAAACGAGAAAGTCAATTTATGAAAATTTTCCACAAACGTAGTTTTTTATATTTATTTCTCACCAACATGAATTATCAGATCGCAGTATCGTCACGCAATATAACCCAATCATAATTTTTTAATTGTTATTGGCTTTGTAAATTGTTAAAATAACGATGGTTGTTTCTTGATCTATCTAGTTAAGTCTAGTTAAGTAAGTAATTTATCAAGTCCACGGACTGTAAATTGCTCACAAGCAATCACATATGATTTACTTATGGTTTTTATTTTTTTTATGATCACGGAATAAGGACAGCAGACAGCAGACTCTATTTTATACAGGAATTGTGACCTATGTTCATTTGCAAAATACTTTTTTTTCACTTAATAACATTTAATGAAATTGACGTAAAAAGTGAATACTATATTGTTCTTTATTTTATTATATATGCTATTTTTAATTTGAATTAATAGATTTATTTCACAATAGATTTTTAAGGGTTGTTATGTAAGCTTATGGTAATTGTTTATTATGAAAATAGTTAAGTTAGTATTCGCATTGTTAATATTTCGCTGGCTACAATTAAAGGATAAAATGTTTACGTTATAAAACGTGTTCTATTCTACGAGGAAATTATTTTATAGTCAATTTAAACGCTTTACAATAACACAAACAGAAGAATTTTAAGACGCCTCTCGATAAAAATAAAATTTAACATTTCGTATTTCCTCGTTATGTTTTTGACGTATAAAAACAAGCCGTTCTCATTGGTACGTGGATGGTAATTAAAGTAGCATGGTTTTCATCGCGAGACGACGTTAAACTTTGGACCTTTGTATCATAAAAACGCTTATTATCTCAATAATTAAACGTCAAGAGCAACCAAATCTTTTCTTGTTCAGCCAATTATAGTTGTTTGTTGTATTAATCGTAATAATCGTGCGATATACCAAGTCCAAGGTTATGCGCATTTTTTTCGTCATATTTATTAAATAGTATCTATTTTCGGATACGCGTCGTAATAAATACCACCATTTGAGTGCTAATAACATCCCTAGTAACTAAGTTTCGTTACACGAATTATGCGCGAAGATAAAGTTGTTGCATACACATTTACTCTTTTTTATACGTTATTGGTACTAAAATATTAGTTGCCAGTAACTGGAAATAAAATCACGCAGTGATGCAGCAATGACCGACGGTTGACTGTGTTGCCGGGTAAAAAAAGTTCGATTTAAGAAGTAAAAACCTGTATCATTCTCGACTGTCTCCGTGTTTATGATGAACGGATACCAAATAATTAGTGAGTGGGAATCAGCGTTCTAAATAATTGGCGAAATTAGTCGATTTGTCAATTAGTTATAATAAACTCAAATGTTTATTTTTATATTTTATATACAACCTTAATAAAACCACAACCATACAACCTACTTTAAAGTTACTGCATCATTTATCTCGTTGGTGTTGAAAAATTTAAAAAAAATTTAGGTAGGTATACAATTTCATTTTATTTAAATAAATCGGTTTATGCTACGGAGTATGAATTTAAGAACATTTTGCAAATGTCAGTATATAAGTGTTTTTGTTTTTTCATTTGAAAAAAAAAACCCCGATTTTTATTATGCCTTTTAATAAAAAGAATTGTACATATTTTTGTGATATTTTGACAAGTCAGACAAACTATAAAAACACAAAAATTGAGCGGTACACTAACTATAAAAGTACAAAACTAGGCTTGTACGCTTACGCTACGTTATCCAGAAATTCGGATGGGATAACTCTATTTCCAGTTATTATTCTGAAAATAAATCTTTTTAAATGGGAATATTGATATGAAATTATATAAAAACAGTGATATATCCGCACCAATAAGAATTAGAGACCTTTAAGTATGGGCGCTATGCCCTTCCCTTACCTAACCTTATCTAGCAACGTATTTCTAAGTCACTGCATATTATCGCTGAAAGTCGTGTGCTCCCTACTTAAAAAAATCGCAACTACTGGGCTTCAAGTCCTGTAAAGCATAAAAGTAACACTGAACGCAAGGACTTATTTTTATTATTCCTTTTGCAGTCATCGGGAAAAATCAAAACATTGTCATTGACAAGTTTTCAATGTCAAGATATTGACAAAATAACAGCCAATTGACATTTAGTTCTGACGGGTTTCCGAGTTGCTGACCTTAATTGATGAACTCATCAAGACGAAGTTTCTATGAAATAGTACATAATCCAAAAATGTAAATTTAATATGGTATTTTTTATGAAAAAAAACTATATATGTTATCACTCAAAAATATAATCTTTTTGATATAATTTAACAGAGCATATAACTCTGGGATCAATTACCTACGTCACAATTTAATAATTCATTTAACATTTTTATCGTTAAAAAACGTCGTCATTCGAATTTTGTTCCTTCGATTTAAAAACTTGTTGAAGCATGAATAATCAAACAATTTGATTATTAAAACACGCAATAATAATAAAGATACGTAACAAAACAGCGTGAGAATGCAAAAATCAAGATGGTCTGGTGCGCATATTGTGTTGATAAATGTTTGTTTCTCTTTTTATCGGTTCTTAAAACTTTGCTAAGAAATTTAAATTTATCATATGTACGTCACGCAATCAATGTATGGTATATAATGTACCATACATTGATTGCGTGACGACTTGACTTTGTGACTATGACTTTCTATTTAAATATTATCTTAGTTTCGTTCATTTCAATCAATTTTTATAGTAGTTAAAGCTCTAGGTTTTATGAAGTCGCAGATTTGTCGCAGATATGATTTTATTAGCATTTTTTAGAAAATCATTTTTATGACATTGATTAAAACACGTTCAACAGGTCGCTTTTTAAGTTTTGCGTTGTTTGGAATTGATCAATTAGCAGGTAAATTTGTTAGGCAGAGAGTAACATAGTCTTGGTAGAGCTACGAAATGCGATCTTTAAAAAAATAAAATAAAAAGAAGAGTCAATTTTAACAGTGGACTACGATTACTTAAGGCTCTTGTAAAGTCCTATCACAAAGCAGCAATTTGTAAACATTCACGTGTTTTACTGTGAAAGGAAAAGTCGCCAGAGAGACACACCATTTTTATTGATAGCAAATGCAGCACGGGGTCAAGAAAAGTTTTGAACTTTTTTTATAGTTTAGGCTAACAAACGAGCAAGCGGCTCGCCTGATGGTAAGTGATCACCGCCGCCCATGGACATTTGCAGGATTACAGAACTCGCAAATGCATTGCCAGCCTTTAAGAAAGGGACTTTTTGAAAGAGGTAGGAAGGAGTGAGAGGGAGGGAGTAATAGGGGGGACGCCTTAGGGATGGAGAACGAGGTAGGGAGGGGAATACGAGATGGAGGAAGGAAAGGGAGGGGGGTGGTGCAAATGCGTGCGAGGTTTAAGGAGGAAATTATTCGGTAGGGGTGGAGGTAAGAGGAGAGGAAGGGAGGGGATGGAGGGGTGGGCCACTAACCACCTCACTCACTGGATGAAATGCAGAAGCAAAAACACTTCCACTTTTCGCCGAGCCGGCCCATTCGGCAGCGGCTGCGTGGCTCTACCACCGAACTGTCTGTTTAGTTGAAAACATCGGTTGGCATTAAATTGCTATGGATAATGATAATGATAAATTTATAAGAATTCTTTTTACTTTATGTTCATAAAAAAACGCTGCTCTCGTTGTAAGATATAAATATCTTGTGTTACAAGGGCTTCTAGGTACACAAAATTTACACTGACAAACGCCCAGATCCGGAACAATCATCAGTAATTCGTACAAATATTTTTCTCGGGTGGGAATCGAACCCACGACCCGCGTCGCCGAATCCAACAGCTTAGCAACTGCGCCAAACGGTTCATCAAAGAATTAACCGTAGGCTAATTAACAACGCAATGGTGTCACCAAAATCGTAACAAATACGGTCTCACCGCTTACAGAAAAGTACCATTTAGCGCTTGAAAATATCGCTATGTCACTTTATATCATTTAAAAAACCTTAAAACCAATAAAGAAATATGAACGCCATTCTACATATTGGTTGCCGGTATTTTAATTTTAGGTTCGTTATCTAGTCACCTACGTTGTTGAGTGCGATAATATGCTAGTAGTACGGTGCAAATAAATTTGCTGGTCTCACAGCGTGGGCAAACAAGCTAGCATAGATAAGGTTGTTGAAAGAGGCTCGTGGCTGAGAACATGACTTAGAATTTGAGATCATCAAGTCCTTAACCTCAAAATTTTCAAGGGAGATAACAATGAAAACGTATCTTGGAAAAACGGAAAAGATACTGGATCGGCCCATGCTGGCATTTCTTACAAAAATCTGCATTACCACTCACCTTAAGATGGCATGGTAAACATGCACTATATAGTCCGTTATTAAGTAAAATTTTACCATAGAGCCGAACAGAGCGCGTTTTGTTTTATTCAATCGCCAGTCACCGTAAATAGAAGTCCATTTACGTCATGTTTAATATATTTAAAAAAAAATTATTTTAGGGCATAAAAGTATTATGTGTTTTCCGTATTTGCTTATTACGTATGTATGTACAAGACGTTAGATAAATGGAGAGATAGCCTTAGTTCTATTTACGTATTTTAAAATAAAGTCAGGTTTGTTCTGAACTTATTTCGAGAAATAGTACTAATCAAACCAATGTTAAACAATGTGTTTAATGAATCAATTATACTAATAGCGATAGTTAATTCCAATTACTGTTATAACTATCGATTAAAAGGAGCTTCTAATGGTGAAACCTGTCTAACCACCTCGTGGAAGACTCTCCATCTAAAATTATTTCCATATTTCGCATTAAAAATGATATAAACCACAATTATATAATATGAAACGCATGGAAAAATAAAAACCAAATTAATACGCTTTCGATCTAGTGCTGTTTCAAACATCTTAGTATTTTTTTATTTGACCATTTCATATTAATAAAATAATAACATACTTTGATTTGGACAAACCTTTGTCTAACTTCGTAATGAGTAAGAGGTTGCTTAGTGTAATATCATTACATTATCCTATTTTTGTTTTTTAATATTTATTATAATATTATGTAAGGTATGAAGTGTGTTTAATAATTAATTATTTGTGTTTTAAGCCACTGATTTGATAACATATGTTTAAATATGTTATCAAATCTTCAATCAGTTAGTTGACTTATTTATACAAAAATTACATTCATTAACAAAAAAGAACCATGTACAAAATCGGTTTAACTGTCGCTCCTGGATCCGCTAATGGGTGAAAATTTTTAAAAGTCGGATTCTGACAATTATTTTATAAAACAAACAGATGATAGCTTCAACCATAGTAGCATTATTCGTAGTTAAATAACAAAACACTTGCAACTTTAACAGGTACTCGTGAAATGGACAAATCAAACAATAATAATGAGTGTTAAGGTTTATTATAGACTGAAACTGAAGCAGTCAAAATATCAAAATCAACAAGTGACGCCAATGAAATGAGTCACTCTACTAAAGGAGTGAATATACGCTTGATATAGGGTTTTCATCGATGAAAGTAAAACCTTACGAGTGCTTAACGACTTATTCGTTTTTGAAATGATACTTAACACGATAGTTCGTTAAAGACTTAGCTTAACAGTACTTAGGTGTATTTGTATACAAGATCAATAAAAAAAACATATATTTTTTGTATTGATCTAGTATATAAACACACTTAAGTAGTGTTAGGTGGCTCAATGTTAATCCTAATGACATAACGCTTTTATGTCATAGATAAAAATAATTTAAGAGCAGGTAATAAAGTTTTATTATTTGTACCAGTACAAGGATTTTTATATTGCACGATGGGGGCGCAATCGCTTGTAACACGGCTGAACTAAGGTTATACATAAATACAATGTCGGCAGAGGTTGTGATTATTTGATAAAATTTAAATGATTTGTGTAGAATCAAATATGTCAGACTGCATTTTTTACTTAGCGAAGTTTTAATTATTCAATATAATGTAACAGTATTATCAAAACATACAGCTGTTATTTATCATTGCATTGTCATTAAACAACATGTTACGTATTATTCGCTAGTAACAAGCAGATCGGCCACAACCATAATTAGTCAGAAAATAACGCATCACGACTTTCGTATAAAAAAAATAACGTACATAAAATATAAAGTATACAAAAACGCCGGGAAGATCGAGTCGACCTTGAAAACACGCTCTGCGTTATCGTTCACCTGATTAAATATAATGTAAACTCATTTATCTCGTCACTGGCACTATAGGAATTAACCACTTACACAAATTAGAAAAAAAAAACAAATCACACACGCATCGAGCGGGAAACTTTGACAGGTGTAGTTTTTAAAAGTCGCGCAATGAACTTGACAGATACGCATAGGTATTTTTTTTTTTAATTTTATGATCGTCGGAAGGTTTTCGAGTCGCGAATGCGATTTCGCGATGGCGCGAAACGTACGGAGCGCGCGGACGGGTGCGCGCGTCGCGTGCAGCGTCGTAGAACTCAATGCGTGAGTAAGTTTGCTCTTGTGGTAACCGATACGGTGGCACCGTGCGAGGTTTAAGCGCTGTTGATCTCCTCACAACACTTGGCTGGCCGGTCAACGAAGAAAACAGGTTTATAAGTAAATCGAAAACTGTATGCCAATAATACACTGATCTAAAGAATGTTACTACGAGTCATGTTCTTTGTTCACGCGAGTGTTTATAATTTACAAACTGTTTTTTTTTTAATTTCTGACAACATATCAACATAACTGAATAAAAAATGAAGCAAGATGGAGTAATAAGTTACCTAAGATTTAGCTAGCATTGTGTGCGTCAAAGTCGCTAATTGTTACAATGAAAATAAAAAGTTGATGATGAATAGATAGAATGTTCCTGTCTATTTTAGTTTTCCGTAGTTTAAAACACACTCGTGTGTGTAAAACATTGACGGCTTGAAACAACATACTCATAAATACTTCCTTATCAATAATTAATTCTTAAAATGTTCATTATATTATTAAATTGATCACCATTTTTTGCATATTGATTTTGATGATAAAATACTAAATTTGGATAAATGTTATGAGTTAAACAAATGGAACATAGCTAAAACTATAACTCATTGTTATCAACTATCACGCTCGAACAAATTAATAATTGACACGTTAATTAGTGGAATTATTAGTTTACGCAATTACCTAGAAATCGTTAATTTAATTTCCAACAAATCGCAGTTTAATTTGCGATTAAGCGAACGGGACCAAAGTGCGGTGTTATTGGATGCGCCGGCGATGTCTCAGTTAGACATGAATTATTAAGAATGCTCCCGCTAATTGGGCAACGATTGTTGAAAGAAAGAACTTTAATTTCTCCTCGCGTTATATGCCGGAATGCCGATCGCAAAAATACCAGTCTCAGGGATCAATTAATAAACGGCTCTACGTACTTTTAATCACGTCCCCCATTGTGAGGCTCCACTGCACAGCGGTTATAACATATTTCGCAACGACATTTATTTTTTTGGTATACATATTACATCGGCATGCATCGGTTTCTTAACAAAATTTCATTAACTGTTAATTACAATTCTGAATTTTAATTGAAAATTTAATCGTGAATGGGGAATTTTACCATTTAACGCTTTTCAAATTATTTTTATTTACTTTTTCTCCGTCCAAGTACACAATAACAGTTTCCAAGACAAGGAAATCGCCCACCGCACCACTACTTCAGTAGTCAAGCGCTATCTAACTAGTGTTTTAACAAAATCACAATACGATTTCAGTTTCACCTAGTGCAATGATTTTCTTGAGCGATAGAAGAATATTTTCTACAAAAAAGTAAAATTTTAAAATGAATGTAATGAAGTAAAACAGCCGTCGCGTTGACAAATTGTACATAAAGGTTTTCTATATAACCTAACCAGATATTTGATTTTAAAATAGGTATTGGGAAAATGTTTTGGGGCTAACGATGCTAACATTGAAAATATACAATCTCCACGGATATTTCAAAAACATGAGAAAAATAACAAAAACAAAAGAGTATGAGCTAAAATCTAAACTGTGCGAAGCTGCGGACGAGCACTTGTATTATTGTGTTTTAAAAAGGAGTTGATAAATTACTTAGAAAAAAGGTAATAAAATTATAAAGTCAGTAAGGTAATAGATTATTGATTTAAATCTTAATTTTTTATGGTGTGTTTTTAATACTTTCTATTTTATATTATCA